>QKMV01004329.1:0-10316 GCA_003287335.1 Lednia tumana
TTGGCAGTTTAGTGTCAGTTAAGTTTTCAGCAGTTTAACCCAGTTATTAACAGTTTTTTTAAATAAATATTATCAATTTCTTTAGATCCGTGTCTTCTTCCTGATCTGAGCACTAGTTTTTAAAAGAACTGTTATTTTACTAGGTAAAAGTGCTAAGAACTGCGCAAACAAATTCCCACCGTTTATTGAATTGTGCCGTAGGCGTCATCTAACTTAGAATTGCCCCAGATATCCAACTGGGCTCAACTCTCAGCTAAATCTGACATCAGTTTTGATGTGGAGGCCGCTTCGAAGTTCTTGCACGGAGCGTATAGCCGTGGACTTATGTCACGGTGATCAAGCTGTGAACAGGGACACGATCATCTCAATTAAGTTGATTAACGTCTGATTAGAGGGGGGGGGGTCTAGCTGATTTCTGGAAGTCTATTTTTTCCGTCCAGTTCTTATTCGGACTATTTTAAGTTTTGCTAATTTTTAATTAAAAAAACCTATTTGCTACGTTAGGAAAGAGTTGATTTTCAAAAAAAATGCCCGATTGATTGATCAAACTGTCTAGTCTAAAAATACAACTCATTTGTCACAAAAGATGAGTGGAGATGATTCGCTCCCTATTGCTTGGTAACTCGGTCAATTACCTCGGATGCTGTTGGCTAGCGCTGCTAATTTAAGCCATGGTTTAGTCACTGCCACACAACAGGGGGTTACTCTTGCAAAGGTCAGCCCCCAAAGTTTACGACACGTGCCAGTCTGAGGCAGAGCTTTTTCTTATCGTCAGCCTAGATCGGCTCCCAGCGCATTCGACTTGTTCACCAGCGTTAAATTCTACGCTGAAACTTGATTGTAATGAAATATTCATGTTATATAATGCCTGATTTGATTAGGCAAGCTAGAGGCAGATGAGATTTGAGCAAGTTTTCTCTTTCCTAGTACAAAGACTAATTTAATGGCATGACCCTATGTAAAAACCGTGATTTAAAATTATTTAGTTAGAATTACAGTGTTTACCTATTCTTTTGGCTTAGCACTTGGTATGTGCCTTGGCCAAAAATATCG
This sequence comes from Lednia tumana, assembly GCA_003287335.1. Taxonomy (NCBI): domain Eukaryota; kingdom Metazoa; phylum Arthropoda; class Insecta; order Plecoptera; family Nemouridae; genus Lednia; species Lednia tumana. The sequence goes on from QKMV01004329.1 coordinate 1,054, forward strand.
ATTACATCTTGTGGTTCAGCTTTATTCTGCTTGGAAATGAAGGCTGATGATGATCAACGTGCTATTTGCGATGTTGAAACGTAATGTGAGACTTATACCCACCCTGGCAACTAGCACTAACTTTGATGTTTTACAAGAGATAATTGGACCATATAATTATTTTATGAAAGAATTGTTATATTTTGGAGTGTTCAGTTTATATTTGTATGTATGTATTAAAAATAATTTTGTCTGATCAATTAAATAAAATCAAATCAAAGTCATAATTTGGTTCTTTTCCTATGCTAATTTTCAAATTATTTATTTATATAGAAATAGCATAGGTTAAACAATAAGCTATGTACAACTTCAATTGTGTGCCAAATTTGATTCCAGTACATGTGTTTATTTACAACATATTTTTTCGATCTCGGTTATTTGATAGGCGACGATAATAGAGTAGTAGTTTGTTAATTATTAACATGTTATTAGTGTGTATTTGTAGCCATAGTTTAATGAGCTCGTAGAAAAATAATCGTTTAACACCGGCAGTAGTTTTAACTAATTGGAATCGAAAACAGAAAACGCTTTCACAAGGTATACCAGCACTAGACAGGTTTTTTTTAACAAGGTAAGTGATTTGAGATCAAATGGCTCAAATTACCAGTCAACAATCGAGCTGTTCATTCACGCAAGTTCTTTGAACGCCGCTAGGGTAGTTCTCGAGAACCAATTTTGTGTATTTTATCCGAGTATCACTTATGTACAAAATGGACAATAGGCAGTCTTGTCATCCACTTACATTTTGAGACACTAAACCTACCCAGCGTTCTGGAAAAATTCCCAGTACAAGACAGTTAATGGGTCGATGATGATCGATGTGAAATGGTAAGTCATCTCGTAGCAGAGTTTAAAAATGATACAGTGCCGCTGGTAGTTTCCTCGATGCACGTCAAAAGTTGTTTCATCACATGTTAGCAGTTATTTTTCCTTTCTTAACCGAGCAGCTCAAAGTCTTCATCGGAGTCATCATAGTGGCGATCGATGTCATCGAAAGCTGCAAATGTAATGAAAGATATGCTAGCACTAGGTAGATACATTTTTTACCCTTCAATGGTTCCAAAATACCGCTGGTAAAAACTGAACAGGGAGAAATCTAAATGACTTGAGACACCTTTAAGTAACCAATAGCTGAAAAGTGAAAATTTATTGACTTCTGGTGTAGATAACATTTTTGGAAGATGGAAAGCTACTTACAAGCATTGGATGCACATGCGACAGCTCCCAAGGCCTCTTCAGCAGCATCGTCTAATGGCGACCAATGCCGTGGTCTTTCTTTGCAGAGTTCAAAAAGTGGTTGCTTCTCTGGCTCCACAAGCCTCTCTTGAATTAAGATCAGAAGCTGATCAAATTCGGCTTCTGTACTGCAAAAGAAACACTGAAAGAAAGCAAGATATCATTTGATTTGTTTTTTTAAATCTGTAATGACAATCGTTGCAGACCCTCCCACTCGGAGGCAAAGACTTACAGCAGCTACCGACGGGTCCATCTGCAAGATTTCCATGCGGCTGGCGTACTGACAATGATAGGTGCTGTCAAATATCTTCTCGTGTTCGTGGTCCTTATCCTCAACCTGCCCTGCTAGTTGAGTTGTGTGAGGGTCCAAGTAGATTACTTCGTTTCCTACAAATATCAATAAAAAGAAATACAATAATATACCTCCTACTTAACTGAATTTACAGATTCATCTTCAGATATATTAAAAAATCTGCCCAAGAATACCTACCAACACAACCAATGAAATACAAAGCATGGTTTGGTTTCCCTCCTATTACTCCCAATGATTGTTTGAATGAAAAACAGGTCTGTAAAGAAAATCATAAAGTAGTCAATAAAAAGTAAGCACCGTACTTAAGTTTAGAGCAAAATATTTAACATTATATGTTACCTGTCAAATGACAATATACCAACACTCACTTTCAAACCATTTATGTAAACGGGATTTATTTCGCTGAGACCAAGGCGTAGCGGTACTACCAGCATTAGCGGCTTCCACATTCTGCTGGGAGGCAACCTCTTTTGGATGCCAGTCGAGAGTTCAGATAAGTCTTGTGAAAGACATTGTCGCTCTAATGAAAATGATCAAGTTTGAAAACATTTAGGCAAGAACCTAGGTAGGTACATATTGTACAATGTTCCATCAATCTTACTGATGAGAGGTAAAAGTACAAAAAACTTTCTAAATATGAAAATGTGAAAACTAACATAATTTGCTGGCTATCTTCATCGTTAGTGATAAAAGCAGTACTTATATCAAAAACTTACTAATATCATTAATAATGACAGTGTTGTCAAGAGAAACGTGCATCACGATCGAGCTCCACTCATCGTACACTGCCAGTTTTCTGTTGAAAGATGAGTACATTGTTTAAAACTAGCTGACTTTTAGAATGACATTTTTACAAAATATGGAGGTCAGTTAAATTTTCTTACTTCAAAACTTGAGCTACTGTATTTGGTCCAAACCACTGGCCAACCTCCTTCCCTTCAGAAGCACCCATCAAAGCAATCTGGTGAATTGAATAAGTTGCTGCACGTCTATCTTCAAACATGTGCAAGATTTTTATGTATTCCGGGCTCTTTGTATCAAGACTCCACTCCCAGTCCCGGCCCAGATGACGAGATATCAAAGCTTGGGCAAGAACCATTTGACCACAACGTAACATACAGCCCCAGCCTTTGTCCGACACAATGCCCGTGTCTCCGATTTGCACAAATCCTCGCCGGTAGGTGAACCACAACTTTGATCGTATATCTGTCCTGATCGCATCTAAATCTACAAATGAAAACTAAAAATATTATCACTTAGTCTATCATAAGATATTTTTTGATAAACATTTCCACTTTGATTTTTGTTTCTGGAAGCATGCTCCATTATGGAGTATTTTTCATATTCATAGATACAAAAAGGGAATTCACTATCATCTTACCATCTAAAGCACTGTACTTCTTTCCTAATATCCAAACAGGGTCTATGGTGCGAGGAATATCGTCCGGTTCCATGTGAGCAGCCTCATGAGTGAGATATGCTTCGAACATCATATCCATTTTGAAGGCGGTGGTGAATAACTAAGGCTTATTTAAAATATCCATTCAATAACGGCAGTATTGACACTGACAAATGTTCCAAAGTCCTGAAAGCATGAAACATTTTAAATCGAGACACGTACCGAGCATTTTTCCATAGTGGTCACCGCCTGCAGGCAAGAGCTAGATAACATAACTTTGTTCAACCCTTCAAAAAGAGTCGCTGTACCATGCGGTTCTCCAATTCCAAATAAATCTGTCATTTTTTTAGGACAGTCAAAGGATGTGTCTGAATTTGCTTTTATAGTTACTAATTCTTAGTGTAGTTCTGGTTTTGACGTCATCGCTTGCCGATGATGTAGTAAGCTACGGATGAATCATCAATATCAGTGAGATTCAGCACTCAGAACTAGCAATCGAAAGTGTATACTGGATTAGATTGCTAATTGCTAGAGCCTGGCAGCATGGCGGCAACCTAGCAGCCGAAGCCTGTACTTAAGCTAGTCATGTACGAATTGGTGGGGCAGTTAGATGTAAGAAATAGAATTGAGGTTAAGAATAAGACTTAGACAAAGAGATAGGCTTCGAAAAACGAATTCGGACACAACATAAGTCGAAAGGGTTGACAATCTTCTTACTCACTGGGTATACGACAAACCAAACAAATTAATGCATATATCATCTTTGAAAGGAAAAACGTACGTGAGGTGGTAAATTTCGTAACGTGAAGTTGAGCATATAATTTTTGAATCTCAACCGTCTCAAAGTAAGCCATGTAAATAAGAAGACTAAGGGGTAGCTGAAATGAGGGTTTGTACCCGATTCAAATGATTATCTTGGTGACTACTCAAAAAAAAACCCACTGTAATCTTATTCTGGAATCTGGCTATCAATTAGAACAGATACTGTGAAAGCAACACTCTTTTAGCAGAGCAAGCCCAGCGTTTGGTAAATTTCATAGTGCTTCGGTAAGTAATAGTTACTTCATATCACTACTTAACGGAAAAATTAGAAATTAGTGTAGATAAAATAGGTTATGTAAATAAAGTGTCAATTTTAGTTGGCGAAAACAAAGGTTAGGCCATTAGGAACATAGACTTTCACTATTAGGCCAATGAATATCGTTGAATATCGTACCTGGCTTCCCTTGTTTGTGTTAAGGGATAGGAAGTTTACTGCGATTTGAAGAATTTACACATTTTGCAGCTCATTTTCTTCAACAGAATTCAACGTCAACACAAAAACAATTCAGCAGCAGCTGTCAGTCGCCATTAACAATGGCCATTGGCCAATGACCGTGGCGTATTAGAATATTGAGTGTGACGTCACGGTAAACGTCAACAGCTGATCTATTGTTAAATCCCGAGCACGTGGTGTGGCATGTGCCATTCCTCTAGCTGACAAAGGAAATAATTTCTGGTGATTACATCCCTCCTCCCCATACGTAGCCGTTATCTGTACAAAAACGAAAGAAATGAAACACATCAATTTCGATCTATAACTTTTCAAGAAGGAAAACTGTTTCCTTTTTGATGTTTTATTAAGGAATCGTTCTTTTGGATGGTAAACACAAATCTGTGGCGATAATAAATACGTTAAACAAAATATACTCGTCATTAACAAAACTCAGAACAATTTAGAGGCGGATCCCTTTGTTTGTGCCCGCCACATAATTGAGGAGCTCGTCGCTGTCCTCGCAGATAAAAGGCTTCTCGTGGTAGCAAGCGACGTCGTGCCATTGGAGGCCGTCGTTGTAGACGTTGTTGAGGATCGCCATGCATGACTCGTTAGTGCCGTTGATGTCGAACTCGGCGTTGTCGGGCTGGGCCCTCTTGTTGTGTCCAGTCTTGCTCCACGGGTTGGAGTTGTAGTTGTTGGGAGTCTGGTTGGTCGGCGCCATCTTCGATCGAGTACCGGACCAGAACCAACCGAACACGCTCTTGGGCTCCAGATCTCGCCTGTTCTCGCAGCCTTTGAAGTCGCACAGACGACCGCTGGTCCATATGTAAGGCACATCGCCTCTCTGGATCAGATTGTAGAAGAGAGTGTTCTCCTCTTGGGTCTCGACAGACACGAGGTCCATGCAGAACTCCCGGCAGATGTTTCGGGCGTCGAGCCAGTCGTACTTGCGGCCGCGGTACGCGTTCTGGTTGCCGCTGAAGAAGTAGTTGTGTCCTCGCCAATTGAACTCTTTCGGTCCTGATAACAGACGGAAACGCAAACGGTAAAGTGAAGTTATTGAACAGAAGTGGAGACGATGGGTCTCGCGGTATTCGGCAAACAGATATTAAAGAAATCAGTCTATTTCTGAACATCAACGGAGTCCCAAAAAAGTATTAAAATGGACGACTAGTGATCAAGGAATTCCAGAGTCAATCAACGTTGAGGGACAATGCTTTTCTTACGGCGTTAAAAATCCCCCAATGTTGATCGCCTCTGGAACGCTAGTGGTCCATTGTCATTAAATTCTTAAGACTCGTGTCTTCTGCCTAATTTCAGCATTAGTTTTCAAAAAAACTGTCAGTAAATGGGTTTCACTGCTGAGAACTTCTAACAAACAAACAGCCAAAGTGTCGCTAACTTTATTGAAAGCTTCTTCGGACAATCGCCCCGAAGAAGCTTTCAATTTGGTAAGCGAAACGTTGGTAGTTAGTTTGTTAAAAGTTCTCAGCAGTAAAACCCATTTACTAACAGTTTTTTTGACAAAGTGAAGTTATTGATCAGAAGAAAGGACGATGGATCCCGCGGTATTCGGCAAACAGCTATGAGAGAAATAAGTCTATTTATGAACATCAATGGAGTCCCAAAAAAGTATTAAAATAGACAACATTAAAAAATGCTTAATCCAGAGTCAATAAGGACTTTTTGAAATGTAGCCCCATAATAAAAGCATTACACACACGATTTTAATCGCCTCTGGTATGACTTTTTTAAAGTTGTCTATTGTCATTCGTGGATTACAATGGTCATCGACCCCGCAACCCTCGGCAGTCGGCATTGCACTTTCCAGTTTGGTTCGATCACTTTATAGCGATCAACGTCTCAGGAACGAACGATGAAAATGATTATTCTTGTTTCGGCGATCGATTCGTGTGACCACACATGGACATGAGCTGCACAGATTTCTGCTCGGTCAGCAACAAACCGATCGATTTTCGAACAAAAAAACAAACTGGCGATGGGTGTGGAACTTTCACATTTCGTCATCCGCGGTAAGATGTAAATATCAGAGGACCTCTTACCCATCCGCCACGAAAATACACCGTGAAAAACTATCAGCGAATCATGGCGCACACGGTATGGGCATATTTACGAGTGACCCTCCCTGGCGAAAATTGAAATTACGTGCTGCCAGGCTGAACACGTCGGGCCAGTCATATTTCAGCCCGAGGACAGTTTTCTCTCCGCACAATCTTGCATCGCCTAATCGTGCGCATCTCAAACGGTACGGAAATTGATATTTCTGTTGACTGCTGTTGTAAAGCGCTTCATTTTGCAATGAAATCCTAACACTGGAAACAATTGTCAGTGAGCTTCGGCGCGCAATGATTGATTTGATTTCATACGTACGCTTATCGCTTCCGTCTCACACTCACAGACCACAATCGAAAAATAAAGTAGCTGATTAAATGTTTCAAATGCGTGCTATACACTGAACTTTCGTTGTCGGCTTTTAATTTTTATTATCTGTCGCGTAATAATTGTTACGTCATCACACATCTGCAATTCCCTGCCTCCACGTGTGCACGCAAATAACTGAATAAGTGTGATGATATCACACGGCAGCCGAAAGGGAATCTCGCCTTGTGGGAAGCGGCACAAATTACGCCATTCACTATTTCACGCTATACAGGTGTCCGCCTGCTTATAACTAACACTGTCAAAGTGCAAGCAGTCGTGAATATTTCTTTAATTGCGGTCTGCGGACCATGACCTGGTACTTCTGTAAGTGCACACGATTTCCTACAAGATTGCTGGGTTTATTGGGCCATTATACTTTGCCGTGAGTTTGATCTGACCAGTTTGTGTATCCTTCCACTTAACGCCTAATTTGGTCAAGTGCTTGGGCTATTGACTTTTCACCTGTGTAAGTATACCTTACGCACGTTTGAGAATTGTCTTCGCTTGTCAGATTCCCTTTACGGTATCGCATCAAATGAGGTGATGCTTTACGCACAACGCATTATTAATAGCTATGGGCTTGTTAGTACACACGACGCAATTGCAAGCTGTCGTGAGGTGCATCTGTCGCATTGCGTATCTGTGGAATGGAATTTTAAAACCAGGGCAGTCAAAACTGATTGACAATGGGATTAGGCTACTTGCAAAATGCCATTCCAGAGACGATAAAAATTTGTTTGATAATGCATTTCTTATGGGAATAAGTTTTTATTTAGCCTTATTGACTCTGGATTAAGCCTTTTTGCAAGTCGTCTAGTTGGCAGTCCAGACCATATTCATAATAGACTACATTCAAAAAGTCAATCCAGAGACGATTAAAATCGTGTGTGTAATGCTTTTCTTATGGGGTTACATTTTAAAAAGTCCTTATTGACTCTGGATTAAGCCTTTTTGAATGTTGCCTGTAGCCTTTGCAGAGTCAATAAGTAATAAATGTATTCCCATAAGAAATGATTTGCTCAACACATTGTAATCGTCCGTATTAACTCTGGCATAACAATGATGAAAATGGTCTGTACCAAGACTCCTCTTACCAAACGAGACTGCACTTTATTGCAAGTTGTCAGTTTGTCGAACGCGATACTGATCGGCTACTGCATAATGCAAAACATGCTTAATTCTCGTCTAAAAAATCGTTCACACTTAACGCGTTCGCCTCAAAGAAATCACATCCTTTATAATTGAGTTTTGGCAGCTACACGGTAAGTCTGTTAAATCACCTAACGATGATATTCAATCAGAGTGACCCCGAAGCCAAAGGAGGCCAGGCGGTAAATGCTCGTCCTCACACATTAATTGTCACTAAAGGTTAACAGCAGATACCGCGCGTCGTTAGATAACTTTCCCTCCGATCACTCGCGTGCGTGTCGTCATCGTGCCGTGATAACACGTGCATGTTTCGGTGCCAAAGATTTGTGAAATTTCGACCACATTCGTGTACGGACGCCGCCACCGCGGCGGCGCACAGTCAGCGCGTCGAACCGCCGAGAAATCGAAACAACGGAAAAGCGCGCGATCGTGAGTGCCAATGTGTCAGTCTGTCATTCTTGTCTCGTGAGCAGAGTTTCGCAGCTAGAGAATCGATGCCATTTCGTTTCGGTCGAATCCATCTGGCGAAATTCGTAGGGCATCTAAATCATATTTGTATGTTTATTTATTTAGCAATCCGGGACTGAGAGAAAGTGTATGTGCAGCAGAAGCCCACGACAGGTCATTTAGGTATACTAACGTAATAAATGCAGATACAACTGATTAGATTTGGTATTATAAAGCATCGTGTAATTATTCTGAGAGCTATTAAATGTTTGTATGAACCGTTTCAGTCACGACGCTCAGGAAACGATGCGGTCGTGATGACTCTTACACTAGATCTGCTAACCTCTGCCGCACGGACCTCTGAAGAAATGATCAATCAATATTACATCAGAGCTACGGAGAAGCAAATACCACCAGGCTTAGGCCGAGATCAGTTTCCTGATAATTCTCGCGTACAAGAACTTTTTCTCTTATGCAAACTCTCGAAATATCCAATCAAATATTCTTTCGAAATATTTACCGATCCGGATACGAGGACGATTCTCTAAAACTATTTTTGAGTAATGTACGATTTATAAATTGTAAAACGGCTGAGGAAAATAGTCAAACGTGTCGTGTTTACTTAAGAATAAACGTGCGCCAGTCTTTGTTGATTGTGTTACGTTGAACCTTTGATTTTTGAATTTTTGAACTGTGAAAGAAAAACGTAGGTTAGGTGCTCTAACAATCATTCGTTACAAATATTTATTCATTATGAGACAAACAAATAAAGTAACTACACTGTAAGTTTACTTAGTAAATCTTTTCACATGGATGTACCGTTGAAAGCTAAACTTTCCATGTCAAATGTCGTTCACAGCTTATAGACTACCTCAACAGTCAATGTGCTGTGGTCGCTTTTCATTGAATGTCAAGAGACAGCTTAATACCTACTATATTTCGAAGAAAACAAGACTATCTCCCCCCCCCCCCCCCCCCCC
>QKMV01004330.1:0-10315 GCA_003287335.1 Lednia tumana
TATATATATATACAACTCTTCAAAACCAGAACATCGTTTTCCATCCCGAAATCGGCGCGTGGAAGCGAAACGAGACTGAACCCTGTGTGACTCGCGACGTTTGCAAATTGTTTCCTATGTGAATCTCGTCGCGTCTGACAAGATAATATAGAAAAGAGAGATATTGTATCCCAGCTTGTTTACTCTCACGCGGCCGCACAGCTACAAGTACCATAGCACGGCGGCTTACCGGAGATCGGCGGAATCCTAATGTCAAATATGTTACTTCCTCTGGCAGTTATGCGGACGTGGGTTGCATGCGAACGCGCCGCCAAACTCACCTTGCAGCTTCAAACAGCAATCGAGTTATTATTGATCGTTACGTATACGAGAGGCATTAAAAGAGAATTTGAAACCGATTTATCACCCAGGGCTGCGGGCATGATGCATGCGCCGGGCATGGCTAGTGGTCGCTACTTTTGGTTTCGGGTCGTTTTTTTGCCCCTCGGCAATATGAGGCTTCCGGGAAAATGGATATTTGATGTACAGAACGTTTTGACTTGGGTAGAAAAAAGAGGGCGTGTTTGAATTATTATTCGAAAATTCAACAGTTTTCCTCCGCCATAACGACCTGTCTTGAGTAAAAGTTTCATTTTTTCATTGCGTTTCTTTCCCCCATGCGTTTGTGCTGGAGCCATTAGAGACGGTTTCGCACATAGCTGTGGAAAACAGTTCGATGGTGAAGCAGCTCCTCATTATGGCAAATTGCTTCGTGCTGCACCAATCGGCTAATCGATGGCAGGGAACGTGGCAGCGGCGTGGTCGTCTTCCTCTTTGTGATATTTTGCCAATTATTATTTGCAGCGTTGATAAAGTTGGCGCGAAGTTCGTTCAAATATTCCATCTTCTTTCTACTCTTGGCCTGGGGTTAGCTGGTGGTCGGAGTGGAGATAAACCGAACCGAGGAATTCCCAACTCGAAAAGCAATTACGTGCAATGTGGGATTCAACTTTGAAGAAAATGAGATCAATTAAATTTCAATGATAATGAAGTGGTTATTCTGTTGAGGTGGTATATAAAGACAAACAACTAATCATTTCTTGGCAATTCTCTTCCTCGTTTTTGGTAACAAGAAGTTTTGATTAATTCTCTTCTGAAATAGAGGTATATAAGCAGCTTTGCCTCATTTCCGCCAATAATTTGTGCACCGTCCACGTTTACCTCAGCCACCATAATCATCACCTCCCACTATTCAAGAATCCTGTCCACGACAAGAAAATCACCGACCTGTCCGCTAGATATAATTCGGGGATTACCTTTTCTAAGCTCAGGTGTAGGGTGTAAGGAAAGGGAGGCTGAGGGAGCGCCGATGAATAGGATCAAAACGAGCAGCTAATACATGTAATTGGTTTAGGAAACGCGTCGCGACGCCGTGCACCGACGCCTTGATCAACGCCAGCGTCGGCGTCGTCGTGTTTATCAGATTTATCCTGAGACGGCTTAGAGACGCCGGACGCCTTGTCAGCTGTGTGTTCGTTATTATGATGTCGCCTAAGCCGCCACTGATCCTGATTCACTCCTGCCCGGCTCATGCAGTCGCCTGGCAAGGGCAAGGGGCAAGGGCAAGGGGTGGGCCCCAGACCACCACCTCTGCAAATAGCTCGCCGCCAATTTTCCAACCCCAAAAAATGAAGAACGAAACCAGTGACATATAATATGTGGGTTTTTTTAGACTTAATCGAGTCTGTCGGAACAGAATAGAAAACTCGTCTGCTGAAATCAATAGACACTCTGAAGTTGATTTAAGTCGCAATATTAACGTAGCAACACGTCGCCGTCAAAACGCCCCCGTCGCTTGTGTTTGATCGGCGTGCGGGGTTGGAAAGGGGGGGGGGGGCAAGAGAACGCGAAGTAATGGACGGATCAGAATGAAATAAGGACGCGACGGAAATGGAGCTGCGACTGCAGCGTCGTAACGTTGCACTAGTATATTTGCCGTCTTCCTAGTCCGAGAATCGGTCATAAAGTGGAGGCTTGTGTACCGTAAACTTGTCTCGACAGTGCGATTGATAAACAGAAACAGCGTAGGTAATTAATTGGCTTCCTATACGAACACTCCGTATCGCGCATCTTATATTTCTAGACGATTGGTAGGCTTCGATGGAGGAACAGAAAAAATAAAGTTTGTTTATACACACTTTTATGCAAATGGGATCAACTGAAAGAAAGATCAATATTATTTGCTGGAAGTTTTTTTTTGCGAGTTTTCCTGGAGGAAGAAGCACCGCTCTCCCGACTTGTAATTTCAATCATTTCCCTACAGCAACGGTTTTCTAGACTCGATTGTTTTTCGGTCGCTAGTTTAAATAACTTTCGCCGCGGAACAAGGGGAGAACAAAAGCCGGTTATAAAGCCGCGGTGGCGTTCGAAAGTAATACCAATACAAAGCTGCGATAACGCCCCGCGTTCGGTTTGTATTGATAGGAATTTCTTTGTCGAGAGCGACTGCTAGCCGAGAGACTATTAACATTGTTTGATATCACCGTGCCTGCATGCTTTGTATACCCGTAACGGGCTGAATGGGTAAAGTTCTGATTGTGGCATTAGAGAGGTAATTTGTTTTTCTGCCTTTCTGCAAAAGTAATGATGTAATTAAAGAAGTTGCCGTTTTGAAGTCGGCTTTCTCTGAACGAGTCAACATCAAGACATCGCGAGCTTTGTTGCAACAGAGGCTAGAGTGAAAGGGCTGACGGTAAAAAAAATACACGCTTTTTGGTATAAGAGAATCAATATTGGCCCGAAGATGTTTGACTTCTGTTACGGATAAGATGCTGATTAAAAACACTGGTTGTACGTTCTCATTAGAGTTGAACTTCGTAATTATAAACTTGGCACGGAATTAGCAGTCATGGACGTAAATTGTCGAACCGCAATCGAATGCAAGTTTTTGCGATCAAAATTAGGTATTGAACAAAACGAACGCCGAACTTTTCGGTAGTCTACGTTCACCAAAGCCTGTTTCGTATTTATAGAGACGCAAGCCAAGATCGTATTAATTTTCCTTTCAAGAAAGGTGAAGGGTTAAAGAGCAGAAGGTTGAAATAAAATGTGGCTGCAGTTATTCGGTTGTAATTCATGCTCATGGATGAAAACAATATCGATTCAGCACGAACTTATAATATAAAACGATTACATATTAACATGTTGACAAAGTTTTGAAAATCTATTTACAGTTGTGCTGTCAATGAACAGTTTACAGTTACATATCAATGAGTACCAATATTAACTAGAGAGAGAAAGAGAGGGTGAGAGTACGACAAACGGTCTCGTTTGTATTTGGTCGAAACACCACTGTAACTGAAATCACATGGCGAAACATTTTATGCGCACGTGGAGTACGTCGGCATGAATCGCATATCGTAGTCATAGGATGATAATGCCACTCGGGGCAAGATTAAGTGCGAGGTCAAATCCCACGACTCGCGCCGAAGTCGAGCTAAGATCAGCGGCTACTTTCTATCAATCAACGTGAACTTCAGCGGCGATTTAATCGTATTCAGTAGTTTGCTCTCAGACTCCAAAGGTGGCTGATGCCACTCGATGTTGTACGCTTGGACGATCTGGAATTAGACAAACAACACGATATGTCAGTTCAGCATGGCGTTAACAAATGCCTTCTAAAAGTCTTAGTCTGCAGTGTAGGAAGGAAAAATTGCGCTAAGTCACATGGGGGAACGTTCATGCGTAGACCTAGCTCTGTTCTGCAGAAAGTTAGGAGTGTTTGAACTTTGATACCGACATATAACAACTTCACTCGTCCTGAAATCAATTTCTCAAGAACACGGGTAAGCGGAGGAATTTTGCTGCTCGACTTGTATATCGTCCTCCGGCATGGACACTAAGGTGTGCTATTCGACAGAAGTACATAGCTTGGGATTTTCCTCCTCTATATTATGGTTCACCATCACTCTAGTCATCATCCTAAGTAACTCACTGACGTCAATATACTAGTGTCACACAGCGAATTGTCGCGTGCGTCGTTGAGTATATCTCAAGTTAGGTCACGTGGTTTATATTTCACCCAGTTTATAATACATTTAATCATAAAGATAAGCTGGTAGCTTGCCGATATCACTAGTACCGTTGGTAGCACTCCAAGTTCACACACGACGTGGTAGGATGGGTCATTTTCTTTTCGACCTATGGCTTTTCAAACACTACTTCAACCAAGCTCCAATTCTTTGTCGTTAAAATAACTTTTCACGATAATCCCCGATATTTTTACTAGCTTATGTTCGAGATTGCGTGAATAGCTAAACGCACACCCAACTCTAGTTACCTTCGGGAACTTATATAAGTGGGCGCGTATTTAAACTTTTCAAGTTACGCTCTTTTGTTCTGAGTGTGAGCGCAAGAGAGTATAGGCTGAAGCCTCCGTCATACCTATAGGCTAAGTTAACTCTGCCGTACGCTCGTAAGTTATAAAGGAAACTCAAAGCTAGATTGCGGAAGATGGTATAACTTGGACGCAATTCGTAGGTTCACCCAGTGAACATGAGTTTTCTCACACAGTTTTTGTGAAGCCAGACATCGAAAAGAAAATCACCACGCGTCTAAATCACATCGTGTGTAAACAGAACAGCTTCCAGCAGAAAAGTATATTGCCGTGGGTTTTAAAGTATCCAGCGAAAGAAATGTGAATCGTGTGCTATGTAAGCGCTCATATCGGCTGTGCGACGTACCTTGGTTACCAGGACCTCTATCTCGAGCTCGGCGAACCTGCGGCCGACGCAGCTGCGCGGGCCAAAGCCGAACGGCATGAACACGAAAGGATGGGTCTTCTTGTCGCCCAGCGCCGTCTCGCCCTTCAGCCACCGCTCGGGGATAAACTCCTTGGCTTTGGGGTAGTGTTTTTCCATGTTGCTCATGAGCATGTGACCCAAAACCATATCGGTCTGAAAGAAAATCGTCCTAAATTGTCATCTGAATTTGCAAAGCACGAGAATAATAGCCTCTTCATGGTACAAAAATGAAGAACAACCCGGGTTGTGTGTAAGAAAACAAACACTACCCGACGTTTCCTGATTTTTCGTTCTGCGTGGAAAAACCATGACAAAAAGTTACAAAACAAGAACCACTTTCATGCTAAACAAAACACCTTGAAAAGAATGGGGACTTGCTAGCTGGTTAATATTTCTGTACACAAAATTCCAAGTTTACGCAAGCTATTTTAAAATGAGCGGTCCAGATTTTGGTCTTCACAATTAACCTCCCTTTCCATAAATTCCGGGTTGTCTTGCAGGGCCGGTACGGTATTATCAAATTACTTAACTTAGAGTTACGAGAAATCGCTATGCTAAAAATGAAATCCAATTTAGTCAGAGTTCCTCACTATTAACTCGGAGGTATGTAGCAACCGAGTAAATTATTTATTCAAATCGGCCCTAATATCCCCAAGTACAAAAGATAAAGTAATCAAGCTTAAGCTTTTAATCATGAATAAGTTCTCTCGTGTGAACGGGGTATTAGGGCAAGACTCGACTGCCCAATAAAAACCATTGAAAGAAATCTCCTGAACAGATGACCTACACTAGTCGCAATCCTCGTTCGTATTACGCGGCGTGTAAGCCACGGACTCTTTGCTGACCTCACGTGCACGGAAGAATAGACAGCTATTAATTGTAATTGCATTCGGACTGCGGTCGCCTTAATGCTGATTACTGCAGCCACGGTTGGTGCGCGTAACAACTGCATCCTACCTGAGCTTGGCTAAGGATTAATGGCTCAGCTTGTCCCGCCAATGCAGTTCGCTGTCGCGCGCGACGCTAAGCAATGCGATTAACCGCATATTGTGTAACTTGGTAACTTACCGAGCACGATATGCCACGCTGTTAACGCGTCTGCCTTGATATACGGAAGTCTATCCCCAGGCTTGATACTTGGACGAGCATACCAGTTGCTTTTACTTCCGTTTTTTCGTGCTTTCCCACAACCATACTAAGCAAATTTTCAGACAGTTTCTTTACCAACAAGGCGAGGACATCTTCAAAAATCCCTTTCCCATAACCCCCCCCACCCCCCCCCCCCCCCCCCAGTCAGGCTGCAAGACAACTTTGCCACTCGTGTGGTCTTAGCGAAAATAGGGAACTGAGTACTTACTCCTTTCGGGATCTTGTACCCTTGGACCACCATGTCTTTCGCCGACTTGCGCAAGTTAGCGATGGCAATCGGCGAAAGTCTGGCACGAAAGTAAAAAATCACATTGAGTTATCAAAATAAATTATCACAATATCTCGAGGCAAAAATATTAAGTAACAGAAAAGTGGCAAATATCATTGCAAAATCGTGGAATATACTCTAAAAAATGTATTTTTTGGGTTTTGGTTACTGTAGGAGCCACGGAATAATTTTAAATTAAACTATTCGCGCTTATACTCCGGCATTTCATTTGCACACCGCTTCGAACGTGTTAGCACGTCCATTTTCAGGCAGTCGCAAGTTGCTTGTGAGGTGGGCTTGTCCCCATAACTAGCTTGCGACTGCCTGAAGATGGACGAGCCGTCACGACCGAAGCGCTGTGTACATGAAATGTCGGAATCAGAGCCGTGATCGTTTAATTGAGTTAAAGATAATGCATGTAAATTAACATCACGGACACGACAAACACCTCAGACTGTTTCATGTTCTCGGTATCCTCCAAACTTGTCAGTTGCTTGTTAATGAAAAGTGCGCAATTCTCTCACCGCATCGACTCTTTGATGCACGCCTTCAGAAACTTGAGCTCGTTGAGATTTTCGGTGGTGATGGGCGTGTCGGTACCCCGTGGGATGACCGCGTCGATCTCTGCCTGCAGCTTGGTCTGCGCCTTAGGGTTCACCGCCAGGAAGTACAGCAGGAACGCCACCGAATTGGAGGTCTACAACGAGGACAAAACGTTCGCACAACGTCAGAGGGGGGTTAAAAACACTGCGTTTTACTGCGACAGTGACGCCTTATGAGGGAAATTCCTCTTGCTAGCTTATATTCTCTCACTACATCGCCCTGATCCCTTTATGACCAGCTGTACAACTTTCATTATCTTTGAGTTGGAACTATTCGTAGGGTTGGATTGATATCGCCGACAAAAAAGCCAAACAATTGCAAGAAATGTATTCTGTTGCTGAGGGTTAACTCTCGACGGTAGGTTAAGGAAAGTTGTAAAATCAGCTCTTAAAGAGATAAATATCACTTGTTCTTGTATTCCATACCGGCTGTGAACGATAACAAGCATATCCCATAAACGACTCGAGACGGGTGAAGTTAACGAGAACGTGAGCTTTCAGAGCATCGCGGTTTGAAGTTTGAGTATTTCCAATCAAACGTGCTGATTGCCGAAGATCAATTGCCTTTTCCCACACGAACAGTACAGATGGCTCGTTTGATTACCGCAACATCGGCTCTCTCACTTTTGGCTACGGAGTGATGGTGGGCAAGGTCTATTGGGGGGATAGATGTCAGTTCTGGCCGACATCGACTGTGGCCAGCGTTCTTTGTGAACGTTGCAAGAAATAGGGTTAGAAAGCTACGGAAAATCACGCTCAGGCTAAAGGAGTAACCATAGCTCTGATCTAGAGATTGGCGTTTAGCGGCCATATTTTCCGCATTCCAGCGTTCAGAAGCTCTATTTTAGCCTCGAGAGTGCTGAATGATGGAAACGATGACCTTCAAGCGAAATCCTCTGAGTCACATGCAAAGTTACATTTCCTTATGTGTCAAAGCTTATTCTGACGAGACAAAGCGTAAAGACTTGAGACCCACTGTGTCGATACCAGCAATCATCATGTCCAGCGCCATGGTGCACGCGGTCTTCGGGTTGGGGTCCCGTTCCAGGATTCGCTCCAGGACGCTCTTCTCGTGAACGCTGTCAGGAGGCAGGGCGGCCAGGCGCTCGCGAGCCTTATCGATGTACTTCATCGACAGTCTGTACATATCAGAACATCAGGGGATTGCGTGTGCGTCAATAGACCCAAGACTCCAGAGGTAGACGAGGACTCACTGGTAAAAACTCGTTATTTATTTAACACATGTGCATATGCTTCTGAGGGTGTGAAGAAGGGTATATTTGAACTCAATGGTTTCGTCGTTGAAATTGAAGTTCGTTCACCCACGGGAGGTGCATTACAAATTTTAACATTCTAAAGGACGCTATTGACTAGACTGTGAAGTGAAAGGTCCAACCACAATCTGCAAGCTGGGTTTCAATATAGATTTACATGGCGGCTATGCTAATATGGCCACCATGGCCGCCATTGAAATCTAGGAAAGTGGGCTTTTTAAAAACAAAGTAGCTCAGAAAAAAGTTCGGTGACCTTCGATTTATGATTCAGCGTAGTTCCTACATGATTTCATAAGATTTTGCTGTTGTCTTTTGCATTTTCCATTTTTAATTCGGTTTGAGGGAGCCGCTAGCATTGAACCCTTTATTCTATGCTAATGCGCTTTATATTTGGAGGCGCTGGGTGCTTTGTTCACACTCACGCGGTCATGGCGTCCATGCTCTTGACGAAGCGCTTCCAAGTGCCCGTACTGTAGAGTTTCCAGTACGGCACCTTGGTGTCCAGGAGGAACATGGATTCGAAGATGATCTGCACATTGTCGATCATAACCTGCGCCTCCGAGTCTGGCTTCAGTTGGCCCTCAAGGCAGCCGAGGCGAGTGTCCAGGGCGATCATCACGATGGCTGGAAAGGAGGTGGAGAGATTTCGTCGAAATGTAACTCTCGTTTTTCACTTAGCCGTTAAATATTTAACGACGCGTTTTAATGGAATCAAATAATCGTTTATATTTATCACTTAATTTATCGTCGTTGGCTATAAGGCAGGACGCATTTTGCCTTGGATATAGCGTGCCGGAGAGTGCAGTAAAAATAAAAGGCCGACTTTTCAATAATTTATCAAAAGTCATTACCGTTTAAAGACGTCTCGATGCTCGTTAAAGGTAATGCACATCTAGTTTTAATTGAGCTCTCTCGGCATTCAAGCTCAACTACTTAAGCCTTATTAAACCCCCAAAAGTGCTGCGTCTCATCGTTGTGTGCTGTTACGCTCTCGAGCACATAATAAAACTCTTTGAAAATTTCAACATTCTAATTCGTTTTATGAAATATTTTCGAATAATGCTTTCCAGATTTTCATTCTATATCTACATGTATATCGTTCAATTGATATTTGACTTGTGACGGTTTATAGCTACAGAGATAAGGGAATTGGGTTTTTTCTCTTCGCTAGGTAAGAAAACCATGTAGGCACTCCACGAATATTATAACCATTCATTCGAGAGCATGTTTGAACTGCTGTTGAACTTCCAGGTCGGCGGGCGGCATTATGGCTCGTTTGGCAACGGGAGATTCCAGCTAAACTCTGTGCGTTTTACGTTTGAGGCTCGTGTATGTTAAAGCCACTTCGGAGAGTTCCATTCTCGTGCACGGCACCGATCACTAAGTAGAACACACCTATCCCGTTACTGCCTCACCGGGATGAAGGTACTTGAGCTAGCTGACTACACAGGAAGGGCTGACTTCCCGTTCATTCTCCATCAGCTCTATAAACCAGGGGCGAACTGAGAAAATACCCCGACTCGAGCAGCCCGAATATTACAGCACACTTTTTATATTTTGTTCATGATCACGAGAAACTTTACTAGTGCCGTGTGCGGTCCGTTTTATGGCATAAAAATGGTTGGAAAATTAAGTTAAACTATTTTTTATGTGTGAATCGTGCATTTAACATCCCGTTTAGAACTTGATGGCCTATAACACCCCATCGGAAAGGGCCTGGCACCCAATTAAAATCAGTCTATATCACATTGCGTATTACCGGCAGTCATCAAAATATCTTTACTGGTATTTATTCATGTAAAGAATTGACGGTCGTACGATTGGCAGGGCGTAAAACTCACCAATTTTAATTAAAATTAGGTGTATTTTAATTACTGCAGTCAAAACGTATCTAGCAGTCTGATGAAATTTATATGCATCCCCGTAGAATTAGGATGGCCATCAGTCAAAGTCGCACACATTTTTTGTATAGCTTATTTCAATTGATTAAAGACCAAAACTTGAGATTCGACTACTTTTTTGTCTCTAATAAATAGAAACAACCAACATAAAATGTGTGACACAAAAGTTTAGTGAAAGCCAGTTAAATTCTTCCTATCAAAATCATTTATTTGCTATACACTATGTTTTGTCCAGTTTGACTGCAGTGATGAAAACAAACTCGATTCTTTTTAAAAAAACTGTTAATAACTGGGTTAAAATGCTGAAAACTTAACTGAAACTAAACTGCCAACGTTTCGC
>QKMV01004331.1:0-10314 GCA_003287335.1 Lednia tumana
ATATTTATAGACTACGGCTACACGTTCCTATATATATTAAAAATGACTCAATAAAAGGATTTGAGTTTAGGCTTGCATATCAACTAATTCAGTTGTCATCATCTTGCTAGGTGCTATTAAGATTTGCTCACGCTCCTGGTGAACGAAAACAATAGCATCTGAACTTCCTAGTTTACATGGCTGTTAAATAACTGTTACCGTTGAATGTTACTGACTGCTAATCATAAACAAGGTGGCGATCCAGTTTTTCCCATACGATACGATTACATATGAGCTTGAATCGTTAAATCATTCACATATATAGGCTTGCTATGGACACTTTCCCTTATGTATCCCAACAAGAAAAAAAATGCGTTTAGTGGGTGCAGATAAACATTATGTCATTTGAATTTCCGAAGCTGGTATTACAGCTACCTCCTTCTTCAAGCCAAATATGCGATACACAGGCGTGGTGGCCTGGTCTTCTGTGAGGTGTAAAAAAACTTCCGGAAATATTTTCTTAATCTGAACCACTAATCGCGATTCATAGCTCAGCTCCAGTTTGGTACAGATTCGATTCCAGACGCACGGAGAAAGTGTTTGTGCACACACACATTGACTTGCCCTTTCAGCCCTGAGCTGAATTACCACATACTTGCTCTCATATTACTTTATAGACAATGCGACTGCGACGAAATGCTAAAACAATTTCCAAAGAAATGTATCCGACTGATGTCATGGAAAGAATTTTAATTTGACTTTTACGTAACTAATGTGATCTAAAGCCATAAAGTGTGGTTAAAAATGGTTCGATTTACGTACAGGTGAAGGCTATTCATTTTAATGGCAAAATTTCTTCATATATGATATTTTGTAGCTATCTTTGCTGAACTATATTTAAGTTATCAAATGGCACCAGTCCTCTGATAAAATTCCAAGTATAGGTCGATCCAACTATATTCCAGCCAATGCTATATAAGATTAAGGTAATACAAGGATAGTTCCACTCCCACAGTCCACGGCTGCTTCCCTACCACATCCTTATAACTTTCCCATCTATGACCCCCCCCCCCCTTAATAGCAGTTCAGTCGGGGCCTGGAATTGCTCTGCGGTGGTCACCACGTACCCAGAAAATCTAAAAGGGCAACACACACCTTTTTCCAGCGAACTAGGAACGGTTGTCAATTCAATCAGAGCTATCAAAAGACACGTGCTACCAGTTAGAATGTGAACCCTCAGTCATTTCACATTTAGGGGGTCAATACTACACTACAGATCTGTTTCAGCGAAAATGAACACCTAGCTTACAATATTTTAGAAACAAAAATATCATTTCATAACCATTTTTATGTTGATAACCAAACACTGTTGATCAACTTCAATAATCAACTCAATTTGATTGAGTGTAGAGTAAATCATATAATTAAAATGACGTGACCATAATTCAACAAGACACTAATTTAATGAACGTTAAAAAAATCTAAGCAGCGATGCCGTTAATTGTTTAATTCATATTGGTTACGATTTGATGCGTAGCTATAATTCCATTGTGATGCTTCGATAGCCCATTGTATCCGGTAGGCGAGCGAAGAACCGTGGAGCGTCGCCGCCAGCGCGGTCATTCTCCGGTAGGTGTACAATAATGACAAGTTTCCACTTGACTGCACCCTCGGTTGGCGAGCATGGAGGTAGATGTATGTAAGCGATCAGGTGGAAATAAATCGTGCCCTGTCGTCCAGAAACTTTTTGATGTCCGGTCCAATATTACTTTCACTCAGCTCTTCAGTCAGTCTCAGTACGCGGATCAAGAGTAATTGTAACATCTATCTAATTCGAATCGAAGTACTATTGTCATGATATAATCTGTGCTTGATTGATTTGGGCAGTAGCAAATTGAAAGACTTGGTTGTGTCTAATTATGTGTGGAGTTATTTAAAGAAAAAGTCGAGCACTCAAATTAGACTGTTTGATTTGCTATCAGCTCACAATCCCGGTCATATCCTGCTCGTGATTGGCGCTTTCTTGAGCGTATTACTGCAGTGATTGTTTTTCCTTCACCTTGCTCTTGGGGTTCAATGCTACTACATTAGTTGTTTCTTGCACACGTTTCAATGTGTCGGGCGGAATTATGCACAGACTCAAGTTTCTGAGATATGCATACGTGGAATTCATTGATGAACAATTTCAAATTAACATTTTTAGAAAGGAATTTCATTGAAGCTAATAAGAAGATCTAAACCACTTAGGAATTTTCACTCTCGAGTAGCTGTTATATTTGTCAAATAACATTACCACTTTAAATGCCCATTTGATTGCGTGTTACAATTTTTTCTCTGAGTAACATTTGATGTTCAATGAAATTAACTTCCGTACCTATATTTTTGGCCCCAAATTAACGGTTGCTCATTAGAAATCGGAACCGCATTTCAACCAAGTACCTTTGAGTGAATCGACAATTTTTGTTTAGTAGGAACCCCGCAACTAGCAAGTTAACGGTTTTGTGACTAAAATTTCATAGCACCCACTATTGACTGTGTCATCGGGTCCGTTTGAAGTGTCTTGCCAAATTTCCTGACGAGTACATTTCGATGCACACCACGACTTCACACCTAGGCCGCGAGGTGCCAATATCAAAATCTCTTCCACTTTCAAGTGAATTTGTAAAAACGACCACGATGCTTTCTCACATGAACGATGCACGTATATACCCACAATAAACGTATGCAACTTTCACTGCGTCTTGTCTTTTAAATTACGGGTATCACATTTATTTTTACTCGTTTTACCACATGCATTATCATATCATTCTGATGCACTTTTAATTGCTGGTTTTAATTAAAAGGTTTAACACCATGCACCATAAAAATATGGGCATTGAGGTCAAGGGCATAAAAAAAAACACTTTTCCCAGTGCAATGTCACTTGGTCTAGAGGATTAAAAACTACCATCTGGAACTGAGAAGAAAAACAACAGTTTTGTATTTCTTGATCACCCGTGCGTTAGCGCTATTCTGAATTCTTTTTTTAAAGAAGATTTCACCCAATCAGATAGAAATCAGATTGTTAGGCACGTGATTACCATGATTTCAATCAAATATATAAAGGGAGATGATAATGAAAACACTAAAGAGCAAAGCTTATTAGCGATTTGACAAAGGGAATATAAAGGCACCTACACATGTAGAGAGAGTTGATCCTATTCGATATCAAAATACAGATGGCTGGAGATCGCATAATTAATTCACAATATTTACTCGTTATCGTTGATAATAAAAGCGTGAAAGTAGGCCTGTAAATTTTCAGTTAAATGATCACAACGCAACATTTACGACTGTTACCGAGTTGCAATTTAGTCGGGCTGTCAAACTAAAAGCCTTCGGTTCAGACAACGAACTGCTGGCATCATTTGGAACATCTTGCGAAAGTCGTCCGCGCTCTTTGCAATACATGTACGACAAATCAGTTCTCGAATATCATTACTTGGCCATGCTGCTTACGCACATGTCATGTCATGTCATGCCATGTCGAGTAAGGATCGATAATATGGGACCACATCTCAAAAATATATCACTAAAATTTGTGATTGCTTCAAAGTTGAAACCACGAGGTTTAAGAGCATACTGCCCAAAGTTGCTCAAACCACCCTATGGATTTTGAACATAAGAACTCATCTTGCTTATCCTTTGCGAAGAGCTTCTGACGTCTCTTCTGTTCCAGAGACTCAAACATCATTATTTCTCCTACTAGTTCTGCATCACAACTAACGTATCTCGCAACAAATTGCCTACCATGCAAGGAATACTCGATGGTCGAAATAGCATGGCCGACAGCATAGATGGTTTAGGCATGACTTTCTGAAGATAAACCATGAAATCTTAAAGTTTGTGTCGTTAACTTCACAACTAACCGCTGATCCCAGTTTGAGGCTTAATAGTTGAGTTTTTAGAAACTAAACTAGGATCTATTCATTCCCTTTCGGGTGATCTTTCGCGTCTTTAAGCTGAACTCAAGATAAGGGCCTATGTTGATCAGAATGGTAACTACTAACTGATATGGAGATGGCCCGTGACTTGAGGTAGAGAAACTCTCTTGTAAATTTGCAAGTGTTGTTAAGGGGTAAATAACGAAATTGTTGTCACTGTAATTAAGCCCAAGCTCCTTTTCTTGTAGCGGTGGACTGGAAATGATCTTTTTACGAGCCCTTGTCATGCAGCGCCATAAATTCAGCCTTTGTCAGGCTGCAGGATCTCTGTACGAATTGCTTATACCATACTTATACTCTTAATCACAGTGAACGGAACAGAGTGATTGATTCTCTTTAGGTCAAGAGAAGCCTCAGGTGACTTGCATGACCCGATGACCACCGGAGAAGCCAACGAATGACCTGTCATTGTCAGTGTCCGTACGCGACAGCAGTATAATGGGTGTGCAACGACTGACGAGGCATGATCTCTCTAATGTAGACGAGGAATTCCCGATTGAGCCTCTGCAGAATGGAAAATGATAAACGTTTCCGAACAAAACGATTGAAATAATAAGCGAAACGAATGTCATTTAAGTTGACTTTTTTGTATTGGTTTCAAATAAATTAGCTTGTACCTTAGCTGGAAGGTATCTATTCCATGATGACGGTATGCTGGTTGCCTACCGTCTCGTGATTTTTAGCCTTTCGAAAAACGAAGGGTTCAGTTTTTTAGTGCCTCTGTGCTTGGTCCGGGTTATATTCCTGGCAGAAGGGTGTCCATCATGCTTGATTGTCAGTGATTTGTCATGTAAAATTCATTTCGATTGTTTATTCTCAGTAATAATTCATGCAACATATCTACACTTTGGTAAAAAGCGATCACTTCTCTGATCAATGAGTTAATGTATTTTGTTTGTATAAATAAGTTGTCATCGTTTGAATAAATTATCTATCGATAGTTTAGAGTTAACTATCGTACGTATAAATATAATAACATAACATAACAATATAAATTAAAATATACATTGAAAGATTATATAAGTTAACATGTATGGCTTGATGAAATGATGATGGATGAAAGATGAAATCTACAAAGCTAAAACCTGGGTTGAAATATTTTTTCGGGTTTTCTCCTATCCATTTATTCCTTGTGGTATTCTTTATTAGTGAAGAACGCCTCGATTGGTAAGATAGGGTCTTCCGTGGACATCACGTATTGTGTCTGCTTCCGCTTCGCGATCAACATGGTGTTGAAATAACCCCCCGAAGTTGCCGCCGAAGTGAGATCCGCTACCCTCTGCGACGCCGATACTCCTTCATCGTCCGATAAGTCAACGGAATCGATATCAGTGACATTTTTCTCGGTCGTAGAATCTTCCCTCGAGTTGCCGTAGTCAAAATCTTTCACAGTTTGACTCTCTGAATCAAATTGTAACGTTGTCGGTAACGTTGGCAGGTACAAGAAAGTTTTACTAGGCTTCGTTACAACTTCATTATCGAATGACTGCGACAGATCTTCGAAACTGCCAAACATGTTGGAGATCGTTGGCACCGCTTTCATCTCGTCACTGTCGATTTCTGTTGCTTCGAAGTTAGTTGTGTATTCTTGCCTCAAAGTGACAGCCTCTGCGGGCGCCTTCACGAGCTCGCTGTTGGAGTTACTGCTGTCGTTGTCTTCAGCGTGGTCGGACACATTGATTTCGTTTTGGGCGCCGTATTTAGCTCGTGGTGGGAAACGTCTTCTGGGCGAATACACTGCTTTAGATTTCATTTGCACTTTTGCTATCGGCGAGGATTCTCTGTCATTTCCATGATCTATTTTCTCTTCGATGGGCGTCTCAGTGGACGTACGATATCTGCTGTAATATTTACCAGTGGGCGGCAGACGCAGTCTCGGGGTGCTGAGCTTGCTTCCCACCCTCTCAGTGTTAGACTCTTCAGCAGCAGCAGTTGGAGAAGTTGTCGTTGTCCTGTATCGCGAAGTCGCCAATCCAAATTTAGGTCTATATTTGTGTCTCATAGATTCAACTGCCACTTCTGGTGCTGTCACATCTTCTTCACTCTTAACCTCATCTTGTTTCTGAATGGATCCACGAATTCGCCCGGGATATCGCAGCTTGGGAGCCGATTCTACATCAACACTTGATTGTGTTGTCGTCTCGTTCTTTGGCTCAGTGCTTGACAAGTGTGAAAGTCGATTAAGTCGCTCTTTGTAATCCTTGACGCTGAAACGCGGACGTGTCGAGTTGGTGCCGTACCTCGTCCTCGGCTTGTAGCGACTAGTGGTCGACGCCACTGGGGCAGCCGTTGTCGTCGTCGGAGGCGGTGTTGTCGTCGTAGTTGTCGTCGTCGTCGGAAGTGGTGTCGTTGTCGACGTCGTCGTTGACGTGGTGGATGGAAGCTCTTGAGTAAAATCTTCCTCGTTGGGCTTTGTCACGATATCATCCGCTTCCTGAATATCCTCATGCACCGAGTATTCTTTCGCGCCTTGATATTGGACAACACTTTCTGCGGCAGCCACTGGTGTTTCCGTCACTGCCTCGAATGCTTCGGCAATTGGAATATTCTCTGTCGTCGACGTTCTCACGCGGTGTCTATCTTGCCCGCGAACACTTCCATACGGATTCTTCCTCCTAGAAGGACGAGGGGTCGTCGCTGGGTTGATCTTATCGTAAACTCCATCCAGGGCGGCTGACACGTGATTGTATTTAGCGGCATCGTCTTCATCGACAGCAGACAGCGTTTTTAAAATTTCCTTTTCCGATGGCACTGTTGGACGACGGCGTCTCTGTTTCGGTCGCACTTCCGTTGGTGTCCCCGCTTCGGCGTGCTTTGAAGTGTATTGTGCAGGCCTATAGGAACCATCGTCCTCTTCTCTTTGTTGGGTAGGGCGCGGACGATGTCTGATTGGCTTCCTCGGTTGATATGGTCGTCGCTCTGCCTGTGCCGTGGGTGGCAAAGTCGGCAACTCTGTGACAGATTCCTCCTCAAACGATGGGCGTCTCTCGGTGCTGCTTTCAAATCTTTGGGGTTGTTCAAAGGAATCCTGTTCTTCCAGCTCTTTTTGAGCTTGAGTCGAAAGCACGATGGCTACGGTTGTTGCTGGTCTACGCAGCTTATAAGGACGCTCCTCGCTCATGGGAGGTGTTTGAATAGTTGTGAGCTCATCGGGGATATTTGCAGGACCTTGTAATTCGATTTCCACAGATCTGATAGGTGCAGCTGTAGAGATGTGTTGTCCCCATGGTCGATTCGATTGAGAAACTTCGTTAAAATGTGCTTGGGAGTCCGTGAGGAATGTGGGGCTACTATCCGATGTGACTGTCGGAAGGAAATGGGGTGCAACTTCTTCGACAACATCCTCGACGACTCCTGGAGGGAACATGGAATCGAACTGCTGTTGTCGATAGTTACTACCTGGTCCAGTGATTTGCACGTTTTTAACAGCTTCCTCGGGAACAAATGGTTTAGCATTTCGCACCTTTTCAGCGTGGGAGTTTGTAAGAGTAGTTGGTATTCTATAACTTGTAACCACTTCTTTGTTTGACGGTCTTCCTGTTTCGAAGGCGTGCTCAAACGCTGGTGCCTGGATCGTTGAGAAATTAGGGTTGTAAAATTGCTGTGGCGCAGTATTTTGAACGATAAGCGATGGTCGAATATTGTCCGCTTGTTTGTTCCCAGCCAGGAATGAAGTACCGACGGTGAACGAGCTGGTGTCGGGAGCCCGAACTTCGTGCGAAGGTCTGCCGGTCACGAAGTCCTCTTGACGCACCGACGTTTTGAAAGGCGATTGATCAGGACGTCGATAAGGCGATTCGTTATTTTGGTCGCCGTTCTCTTGAGGGCGTGCGTGGTTAATACCGTCAAGAGGGATTGGCTGCGGGTGAATATACTGACTTCCACCAGAGTTGTGCATTTCTGGTCTCTGGAAATATCGGATGCTGTCTGGACCAGGGAAGAGTGCTCCTGCTAACGCTCCCGGATAATGGTGTGGCCCGTTATGTCCGCTGAAGCTTGGAATTTGCGGTCCACCGAAGAAATACGTCGGAGGCTTCGGCGTGTGACTTTGCAGTCCAATGTAAGGGGGTCGGGAAGGAGCAGGCTGGACAAAGTAAGAGTGTCGTTGTTCTTCGACGATCAAATCCGGTGACGGGTATCGGTATCCTGGATGTGGCTTCTTGCGTCTCATCTCTGTCATGATCAACGGATACTGGGTCGGCACTTTCTGATTCCTCGGTGGTGGAACCAGATGAAGTGAATATTCGTTGATGGATTCAGTGACCTGGTAGCTATGTGGATCGTGCTTCTTTTTCTTCCCTTTGACGATCTCTTGCTTGGTCACGGCTGGTTCTTTATTTCGCACGGTCGCATGACCGAAATTACTGAAAGTACCTAATATATTTGGGGTGGTTGAGTAATAGGGGCCGTCGTAGGCTCTCGTGCTGTATGCCGCGGCTTCGTCTTGCAGACGCTTGATCTTGGCCTTCTCGGCTGACTCCATGTGCTGATGGAGTTTGTTCAGCACGGGGTGCTGGTTGATGTTCAGGTGTTTGTTGTCGGCCTCGTTGCTGATGTGCCTGTAGTTCTGCGAGCGAGACATCGCCACTGTTTCGTCGTTCGATGGAATGACAGGCCGCCAACCGTTGGAGCTGCCGACCAGCGGGGACTGAAACATGAAATTAGCTGTGTGAAAATTGGCTTCTTTTGGTAATGTGGCGTTTAACGAAACGCGCTTGACTCTTCACAAGTGGCGTCGGTGATGATAGGATGGTAATAAGGTTGATGATGAACCTAACAGAAAAGAGGAGAATCCCGCAAGGCCGACACGTAGCCTTCTCCCTTAGAAAAGAATCAAGGGGATCACCGCTTAACGTCCTTTCCGAAGGACAGTACCACTCATAATGCCGGATTCCCCACTTATCCGTGATGCCGAGAGGTTGAAATCAAGGGAGTGAAGCTAATATACTTGCTTAAAATCCTCTCACCTCTCTCCCGTACATAAGTAAGTCTTGGTATGAATGGTTACTTATCAAACCACCGATCCAACTAGAAGCGGGGATTTAAATGCCAACCCGCTTGGTATCAACTGTCGCCTTCCACTCTCGGCCACCACAAATCTGCCAAAATTGAGGGATTACCAATTGAGGGATCAAGGGATTAGCCTGCAACTGTGATCTGGATGGAGGAATTCCACTCTCTGTATACGCCCACGCCTACGCTCACTTTCAACTATAACTTAAAACTGTACCTTTATATACGATAAATTATCATTAATGCTATCATTATAAGAAAATTACTCATTGCCCTGACAAAGAGCTAACGCCTCATTAGTAATTGGCTCACATGAAAATGTGAAGCAAAAGAGGAACTAAACAGAAATTAAACTGAACATGCATATAGACTCATTTTTGACACAATTTATGTGAAGCTCATTAAATCAGATATTATAGAATTCATGGCAGAGTTTTCATGTGCAAAATTCATATCGGACTATTCTCAGACGTAAGATGAAAAGCAAAAAAAAAATAAGAACACATAAAGGTACATACAATATGTAGGTATTTGGCGACCGTGGTCAACTTCGGAAAGAACAACTTCGCGGCAGTTTGTCTATAGCCGTGGAACTGCAACTCATTGCGTCCTAGACAGGAATTCCGGTGGACGGAGCCTCCCGGAATCCCGGCTACACATATCAAAATGCTAACTGGAATGGGTTTTAAGTTATAAACTTACAGGGGTGATGTTCTCATTTTCTCGGTGCTCAGCCACCTGTTTTTCTTCACGTTCCTTGCAGTGCGCTCGCCCGAGGAGAGAGAATCCTGGAATGGGAAATAACAACACATAAGAAGTGAGATCATGGACGTTGGCCAAACTGTTTCCTATAGGAGAGAGAGGCACTACTAGAATCGGTTCTGACGCGCATCTATTCCTGAGCCACACACACATTTGTTCGGTTCCAGAGGTCATTTTACGTATCAAAGGATACTTTTGACCCTCGAGAGTGTCCCATCTTTGTTATAAAAAAACCTGATGACTATTTTACGAAATTTAGAGCATAGCAAATTGTAAGAAAGAGAGCCGCAGACATTTTTTTTTTAAATCTACGTATATCTGTGACATTTTCTTTTGCATTTTTATCGGTAATTGGAACCCTGCACCCTTAAGTAGCCGAATGGATGACTACTGTTTAAAACCATCAAATGTCACAAATCCAGGGGAGGGCAAGTGCCCCACATACCCCCCTTCCCAGTGCCCATGTGCTAGATAAGCTCATTTCATTCGTTTTTCGATCTAGCATTTCACACGTCTTAAAACAAAAACGTTTTCGTTGCGAGCATTCCAATAGTGGGTGACTGACACGATCCTTATA
>QKMV01004332.1:0-10314 GCA_003287335.1 Lednia tumana
GGTGTTCTACCCGTAATGACTTGGTCGCTGACTCGAGCACAGAGCTGTGTTGCCTGATACCAAATTGCCTCCCCAACCCGTCTTCCCTGCACAATAAATCCTAAAATATTCATAGCAATATGGAACGTGAGGGTTGCACTTGGTCTACGAGATATTTGACAACATAACCAGTCCCATCTATTCTGACAGATAACATATTTGGGGTGTTAACATGGCCAAGTGCGAGGACATCCCCATCATTAAAGCCCCACCATTAAAACGTTTCAAAATTCCGTGCACTCCTAACTAAAGCAAAGGTTATACATCTGAAGCAGCAATGGCGACCAAATAATTAAATATCACCGAAGTCATTGCTGACTCGTTTTCAAGATATTCGTCGCGTACCTAATTGCTTGTTTGACATTGAGAGACTTTCTGTTATGTTTACACGATATTTTTCAAAGCGTGTTCACTGTCCATATTTGCGATCTGAGACCGTATGACGCCGACTGTAGTATGCGTACACCATGCATACTCACTGCACTTGCAAAAAGAATGCAACCGACTCTCTGAGTGTGCATGTGTGTTTACGGTGATTTTCCAAAGGTCACTCGTGAGTCTAGTCGCTTTGCAGGCAGTTATGCCACTATTGTTTCTATGCATTGCTCAATAGTATGATCCATATGTGTATGCGATAACTGATTAGCTTCATTTTGTGAATCTAAGGGCGTATTTTTTCTCATTTTGTTGAAGTATCTGTTTCACTCGGCAAGTACTGTCATTTGACCATGTTGACAATTCAAGCCAAGCCAACCATTAGTCATCCTGCTATTTTGCCAGCGAACATTCTGAACTATGTTCATTCTGATCACCTGGGCGTAGTAGTATTTGCTGTCAACGTTGCGGGAAGAAAAATAGTACCGCCGGTATTTGCCCTGTGTAAACAGAAACTAAAACACGATTGTTCAGCGTTCTGATCATAAATAATGTATGAGAGAATTTCATTAGAGTGAACAATTGCGAATGCCGATTTTCACACACGGTCCCGGCAGCTCTCGGTCGAAATCAGCTGGGTGTTTGAATTCAAAGGTTACGCACGCAAAGTTGAATGTGCCAGTAATCTGATCAGCGGCCAACCCGTCAACCATACTAATAACTGCTGTCAGAGAAAGACGCCGTACAACCACAAGCCAAGAACACATTTCGCTTTCTTTCTGTTCTGTTGCCATGCTGGAAAATGAAAACTACCTAACCTACTGTGGACTGCGTATGGGAATTTGCTGGTTACATACTTGCATGTCTCCTGCTAGACACACAAATAAGTTGTGAATTGACAAGGAGTAAACATTTAAAGCCAAATACACGGCTAGTAATAGTTTTAAGAATATTAAAATTACAACAAAAATACCTGCTTACTCGAGGACTCGAACCCCGGACATTTTTGCCTCTTTGTCCGGTAAGCAAAGGGTGTGGGGTTCGAGTTCTCGAGTTAGCAAGTATTTTTGAAGTAATTTTAATATTCTTAAAGATATGGATTTGTGAAAATTGATGATTCCTTCGAATTGATACATGCATAAAAAGACCCGTTTCTTGGGTAATCAGCTGTTAGCGGCTAAATGCATGCCGATTTGTTTTAAATTGCGGTGACGAAGGAGATTTTATTTGAAGAGATGTATGTATTTCTGATCCACATGTCTATAGGCGCAATAGAGGTCAAAATTATACCGTGCGATTTTTTTTAGGAGATTCTTGAATGGACCCCATGTTCCTGACGGAGAGTATACGGTGCACAGTTTTAGTTACTGATTTTTTCCTCGGTGTTTGGTGAAAAAAATAGTGTTTCTCTAAAATCCCTAAATAATGAGTCTATTCAAGTGATCATTTTGTTTCATTAGCAGAATGATAATAAAAAAGCCTATGTCATTAATTCGGTAAAGCGTAAATTTGATCCGACTTTTACGGTCACGGTGTACGATAAGTCAGGGCGTGGACGTTTAATTGGCCGAAATCATTTGAGATCGTTACACTTCAAGCCGCGATTACCCGGCTTATTATTATAAACTAGAATCTTGTAACAAAACAAGTTTCTTTGGTCGCAGCTGGGCCAATTAATAAGCTGGCCGCTGGAGAAAATTAAGCAAGTCACAACCGAGTTCTGCGAAAAGTGAATTGAGAGCTGTGTTATTTCTTATTAGCGAATAGCGTGCGCGCGTACATTAGCGTATTACGTACTAGGCCGAGGCGATACTCCAATCTGGCAGCTTGGTGGCCGTCGGTCGTTCTAAATGCTAATTATTGGTTTACTGCATCCCGATTTCATTAGAACCGGTTGGTGTTAAAAATCAGGTGTCGGAACAGGTAGTTAGCGCTATCTATGCCATACTATTAGATAGATCGTCATGAGTCATGGGCGTCCACGCGAGTTTTTGTCAAGGAGGTCGTACAATTTGTGTTGAACATAAGATTTTGACGTTTTGTGCTTGAATTCGGCGCCACAGGGCAGAGTTAGTACACCCTACACTCAATTTACTGGGAAAGTATATTTTTCCGTCAGGGGCGATCGTGACAGGAAGGTATGGCTAGAGAGTCTATTTTGTGGGCGTAACGAAGTATGCTCTCTCATAGGACAGATACTGTACTGAGAGAGCATACTTTTCCGCCAGGAGCTATGGTGGCAATTAACACTGGACGGTATGGCTAGAGAAGTTATTTTGTGGGTGTAACGCAGTATGCTCTCTCACAGGAGAGACTGTACTGGGAGAGCATACTTTCCCGCCAGGGGCGAAAGTGGCAGTTAGCACAGGACGGCATGGCTAGAGAGCCTATTTTGTGGGTGTAACGCAATATTTTCTCTCACTGGATAGACTGCAGATGAGCTGCGTTACTTTAGCTTGCCAGGCCGTGGCTATTTGGCCGCCTGGCGGGGGTGGAGCGAGCAGGAAATGCGACGAGAATTTTGTCAGCTTATAGGCGTCAAAGAAATGAACGAGAAACATAGGCTAGGTTTCAATTCGGAACTTATTTAGATCGTCAAAAACCGATATCTTGTCGGTGACTGCAAAGCCATCGAAAACCGCAACAGCATGGGAGTCGTGATTACGAGCTAACGCCATTCCAAAGATGTATAAAGTCGCGCATTTAAATTAAATTAGCAAGAGGAGAGCTCAAAACGCCCGCGAAAACCACGCCGCCGCTCGACGTGCCTTTCCTCAGATCGTGGTCACGGCCTGGCCGCCAAATCGTGGCCGGTCACGCTCCCTTGTCTTTAAACCAATGGCTCGACTTGGCAACGCTGCTGGATGACTTCCATGCTTCTATGCAGTGAGCGAGTATAGTCTTCCTCGCACTTGTAAGTATCCATGCTAACATCCTGAACATGTTATCAATCAGAATACATGGGTCTGGCTATGTTGTCAAATATCTCGTAGACCAAGTGCAACCCTCACAAGCCATATTGATATACCTTTAATTGATGGGTTGGGGAGGCAATTTGGTATTTGGCAACACAGCTCTCGAGTCAGCGACTAAGTCAACACGGGTAGAAAACCCGAGTCCTGTCAAATAAACATTGATTTAAATAAAGATTACCCTAATAACCTCCAATTCCGTGAACTCCTCACTAAAGCAAAGACTATATCTATCTGAGAGAGCAAAGAAATATGGGTGCTTCGTAATAAATGTGTCTCAGTAGTCAGAACACCCTACAATGTCAGCACGTCTTGGCAATACAAGATTATCCTGTCAAAAATCCTGCTTTAACCATTCTAGAAAGCGTTGTAGCGCTTGCTCACTCCGTTCGGGGTTGAGAGTGTAGCGGCAAATGTGCTCGTCAAAGGAAGTATCCCGTAGGCTGTTTGAATGGGCTGTCAAACACTAGAGGGTATGTGGTGTGAATTCTTCATTCATTGAAATATATACTTACCAGTTACATTCTCTAAACCTTTCCATAGATGACAAGTGACAACCTTTGCACGAGCCATTAGACCCACCGCAGACCCTATCACACCACATACCCTGTAGAGATTGATAGCTTATTCAAAAAGCTGACGGGAAACCTCCTTTGGCGAGCACATATATTTTACATTGCCGCGGCACTCTCAACCCCGAACGGAGTTTGGTCCTTTATACTCCTTCCGAACAATGCCATTCCATCCCTTATACAGTGGGGCTACATGATACCGTGATAGGTCTATCGTCCCCGTCCTTCAATATAGACTGCTCGCCGTATCACAGGCATGGATTCCAATACGCAATTTCCTTTAAATCCAGATTGCATTATTCGTACCATTTCCGATTGGAGGATTTTTTCTGGATCCCACATCTGTTTTGACATGCCTGTTGTTTAACTTGTCTGTGAGGTAATGGGATTTTTTAAATTCCGAATTTTTACATTCTAGCTGTTTATTAAAACGCGTAGTGATGGCCTCCTTGGTAAAGACCTGCTTGATACCTGCATCCAATAGTAAGCTCGGCTTGAGATGAAACCCTGGCAACAGCCTATCGCAGCAATAAAATGATGTCATAACTTGGGCATGGAACTTGCCATGGCGTTTTTGAGCTACCAACTAATTGTCCACTGTAAACTAATGTACAGTCTATCCTTTGAGAGATCATACCGCGGTACACCCACAAAACCGGCTCTCTAGCCATACCTTCTTGTGTTAACTGCACTACCGCCCCTGGCGGAAAAGAACGCTCTCCCAGTAAATAGAGTGTATACTCGCGTTATGGACATCGTAGAACGGAAAGGAAAAAAGTAGCTATTGCCTCATTTTCCGCAGAATGCAACTAAGAAAATGAATTAACCAGCGGACAATTACGTATTCCGTGGAGAGTTCGTCAATAAAATATCAATCAGCTTAGTTTTCACTTAGTCCATTCTTTTATCACGACATCGACATAGAAATAGTCTGTAAATGATGTCACCGCGACACTCGTTGGTAACGTGGATACAGGTGGGATGGTCAGGTGCAGCATGTCCTTCTCGCCGTTCTGGCGTGGTGACTTCCCTCGACGCTCAACAGTCCTTGCGACGTGCGTGTAACCTACTTCGAGACGGGTCATGCCATGGGTCACACCATCGCCGCCATGCAGTGGTGGCCGGACTGTTGGTCACTTCCTGGTGGCCCGCCATATGCACTAGCGAGAACGCCTGGTGTAACAAACGCCCTTTCGAAACGGGCCAGCAGTTTATTCATTTCATCATGCCGTTTATTTTCCCCCTTGTAAAATGTCGTCGTCGTCGTTTTGTGTCAGAAATGGAGGAGAACGATGGTCTTAAAAACTGACAAGTATAACAAATTTAAAGCCAAATACATGACTAGTATTAATTTGAAGAATATTAAAATCGCTTCAAAAATACCTACTTACTCGAGGACTCGCACCCCGGACCTTTTGCTAGCATGGCAACTGCTCTACCACTGAGCTAAGCAAGGTACGGCCAAATATCTTACTTATATCTTACTTACTAGCGTAGTAAGATATTTGGTACGGCATTTCGGAAGTGATTTTAATCTACATGAGTGGTAGATCTCACAAAGAGAATTTGAACCAAGCGGCTTTGACATTTTTCAAAGATCGCACCAGAACAAGAATGAATATTCTTGGGTGAATATTCTTCAAACTCTTGAAGCCTTTCATTTACGCATTGCGGCTATTGAGTGTTGCATTTTCACGATAATATTTCATTTTTACGTCTCGAAATTTGATATCATAAAGTTAATACATGTTTTATGTGATAATATATAAATCAGTTGCGAGTAGTATGTGCTCGTATACGAAAACTTGAACTTTAACATGTGTACTACATAGTTTCGGGTATTGAGAATTCGTTTTCTTCAAGGTTTAATCCCAAATGGTTAATATGTAATAGAATGTTGGTGTAATCTATCGAAAAGAAGGGCCGGTATTACCATGTCTGATTAGCGATGGATTTTGTGCCAGTTAAAAGTTAACCCCCCCGAGTAAGCATTTTTCGGGTATTACGATGTCTAGTTAGTGGCTAATAATAGGATATATATATCGAATTTGCTATCCCCTACCCTGGGTGCCGAGGAGTTATCCGTCAGAAAAAATTGCCGATTGGATCAGCTGCTAGTCCTCAGTTTTACATGACGTTTTTGAAGTGGTCATGGGGTTAAAAGTTAGAATTCATGTTCCAATCATGAAACTACTGGAAATATTTTTACGGGAACAAAACTTCTCCCGCCAGCTGGTGGCATCTGTCTCATTGCATTGATGACATCTTTCTCTTCAGTGGCCAGATCCACTAACAACTCGTTTCTTCCGTTGTAAAATTAGTCGTACGCGTTCGCTTCTTGACGGCGGCAATTTTTTCAAGTCTTTGCGCATTGGACAGCGAGGTGGATGTGCTAATGGGCATGTGAAATATGTACAGTGCTCATCAAAAGCTAGCTTCTCACGGAATAGTTATTCCATGCACTTTTATACTTGGTAATACCCACAAGCAAATTTACCTCCGCGTAGCTTATCTTCCGGGTACAAAATCCAGCCGCTAACCAGGCATTTAAATACCAGCCCTAACCCGAACAAAAAATTAACAATAAATTGGAATA
This sequence comes from Lednia tumana, assembly GCA_003287335.1. Taxonomy (NCBI): domain Eukaryota; kingdom Metazoa; phylum Arthropoda; class Insecta; order Plecoptera; family Nemouridae; genus Lednia; species Lednia tumana. Next base: position 6,555 of record QKMV01004332.1, read on the forward strand.
GCCGTATTTGAATGGCCTACCGTCTTGTTACCATACCGTTCCCAAGGTCTAAGTGGCTATATTTGAAGCTTCAGCAAAAGTGCGCTGCGGGAAACATGCTAAAAGTATATTAGGTTCCAAATCTGTGCTGGTTGATTTACTGCCCATCATCAATACGTGTTAAATACAAGTGTTTCACTAATTAATCACAAAAAATAGAAATATCGTTTGAAAACGCAATTGGTATCCCTTGTAATATTATGGTACCTTGACCGATTCAGTAAGTTTTTTTTTTACAGTTGGCACCACTACTCCTAGTGTGGTACGCTTATAACATTTCTAGTATAATAAAGCTGGGCCCGCAAAGCATTAATAAGAATTTATTGTTTGGGCTGCTCGGACCAGATTCGGCCTCCCACCACTGGTGAAATATGTCGTGCGGCTTTTGCCCACAGGCGAATTACAACCCCCGGTGGGGGTGGAGCACGATGACGGATATCAGCACGATGACCTCCGGCATGGCGTAGGCCATGCCGGAGGTCATCGTGCTGATATCCGTGGAGTAAAACGGTGGTGATATCCGTGGAGTAAAACGGTGGTGCGAGCTGGACGGAACAGTCTGCTGGCTTCCGCTCAGCTTTGACCTATTTATTCCAGAACAGAATACCATTTCGATTTGCGAAATGGAGCAAGTGACATTGCGCTCAATCACGGTCACTCGATCAATTAACTTCTTTACGCCTCATCTATCTTCGTGAAACTTTTAAATCTACATAGATAAGTTTCCTCTCGTATGCAAGATATGTGTGTTTTCAAACGATGTTATTTCCAGATGGTGGTCAATACATAGGTTATTGTGATAAGCAACGACCTATGAATGCATCCTCTCTATCTCAGGCGAGATCGTTTAATTGACCGTCATTTCATATCTGATATAAAGTTGAATAATTACGTGGAATAAACTGAAAGGAAAACCATTCGATCCTTGAACTAAATGAGAAACACAGCGCTATGTCGTGAATACCACTTCAAACGTCGATATCAGGTTTCAAACACATCCAAACTGTAGGCAACGGTTGTGCTATTGTTGTACGGGAAAAGTTCGCGAAGTATATATCATTAATAAGGAAGCATTAGGTTACGTTGGCTTTGTTCCTGAATGACAAGAGAGCAGGGCATGTGCAAAAAGCACAAGATGATTTTCCATTTCTCATAAACCATGCACATTCATATTCCCTCAGCTTTCTCCTCACTTAGTGTAACAATAAAACATAGTGGGGTGATATGTTTACCGGCGCGTAGCCTTGCCGAAAGCCGAGCCGCGGTCGCAAAACGCGCAACCGCGCGGCTAATAATTATCCAACGTGCAGTCCGATGATCGACCACACATAATTATTCGTGACGTAGACACAGACCATTATAATTTAATACGGGGTATAGTGTAATTGACAGGCGGCAGCCTCGCGGGGTTATTACAATCTTTCCTGCATGCTTCGAGACGACGGCGACACGCAGTCTAGTTCGGCCAACTTTCTCCACCAGCCGCCCAAAAGGCCGGCTGGTTGGTGGGCTGCCTCCTCCCTCGAGAAGCGCGCGACCACGTTTGCCAAGAGATGAACAATCGCGCCATGTGTTCGGCTCGCTGTCCGATTCACGTCGCTCGGTCGTGACACGTGAACCGGCACCGAAGCTGGACCCACTCAAAGAGTTTCGATGCTCAGCTAAGCTCGACACGGCTCATATCCACCGCTGCATAATTGGCTCTCTCCTGTAGGTCGACTTGCAAATTGTTTTGACAGTTTGCGATTGCGTCAGGTTCGGCTGTTTGTTTTGTCAGGAAATTGCATTCGTTTTATTTTGGTGTGCAGGGATTTTTTTTGACGGGTTGCTGTATTTACCACTGAAAGCGCATGCGAATGTTGTGGGAGTGCCGGAACAGATCGAATTTTCGACTATTCGATAATTAGCGAAAAAAAATACAGAAAAATTCTTACTCGGAAAATGTAAGTCCCTTGTGGAATATACTGGCCGAATTGTTTGGAACGACTTATATCTCAAAGTCTCAGTTCTAGATACGCCGATGTATGAATAAAACATAAATATATACCTACGTCGAATTAAAACTTCGCCCACAGCGCAGTTTCGTCGTCGATATTTAGCTTGCCGTGATTAAACCATGTCGCCAAATTGTGCCAGTCAGCTCGTTTTCGGATCGCCAGTAACAAAATTGTGCGCAAGCTTCTTTAGGTTCTTTCTTTTTTAAATACACGTACACATATAGTGTCCACACTGAGAGACCTTACTGCGTTATACACACACAAAATAGGCTCTCTAGCCATACCTACCTGTGTTAACTGCCGCCATTGCCCCTGGCGGAAAAGTATGCTCTCCCGGTAACTAGAAAATATCTACGCTTTATTTCCTTGATTCTTGTGATGTTAATTGGCGCATCATTTGGCAATTGCGTTGAATTCTAGCTCGTCGCGTGAAGTGTGCTCGACGGGTTTGAGGTGGGATTCGAAAGTAAATCGGCGTCCTGCGGGCCAGACTGCCTGCCTGCCTGCCTGCCTGCCTGCCTGCCTGTCTGCCTGCCTGCCTGCCTGCCTACAGTTTGCCTTCCACACGGTCCAAATGTCCAGGGTGCTTGGTTTGGGACGGCGCCCAGAAACGCTCTTTCATCGCCGTTGTAGTTTCACATGACGTGCCACCGTCCTGTCGCGTGATGATCTCAATTCTAAACTGAGGGGCATTTTCTCTTTTTCCGTTCTTTTTTTTCGTATTATTTTAGATTGAGTAGAGAACAGTGTTATTCTTGTCGCAGTCCCGAAGTTGAACGAACTACAAAACGATGTCGTGTTTTCCTGGACAGCAGCGACGCCGGCCGAGAGTGCCGACCGACCCCTACCGACGATGTCGCTGCCACCGCCGCCGCCTCTCAACTAAATGCTTTATATTTGTTAACTAGGTCATGCCTAATCATGTCCTTAGGCAATTATCCTGGATCCTTCTGAGCGATACGATGCCTAATTTGGGCGGGGCTCGCAGCCTAATTTGAGGAATTCATCGCGTCGTTTGACAGACATGTCTACGTGTTTGGACGCTTTTTCAAACGTCAACATGAATTGGAGATAACGGAGATGAAAGACCCCGATTCTCTAGTGCACTTAATATGTGGGCAAATAATGAGCGACTGTGTGCTCGACTTATTGATACTTTAATTAACGTTTCGCGCGATAAGCGAAGGTGGAAATTGGCGATGTCGCGTCTGAGAAGTGTTACCTGAGCAAAGAAAGGAAGTCGTCATTTTTCGGCAGCATGATCATTTAAAAATTTGTTTATAATCGACTTGCAAATAAACTGGCCGTGCCCCTTCATTTGCAAACAAGTTGGCGAGCATTGACTTATTTCGGAGCCTGATATGAAGTTTGTTGAAAGAAAAAAACAGTGTGCAAGCTCGCTTTATTCTGGAAGTAGAGGCATGAGAGCTCACGCCGCATGACGTGAGCGAGATATTGAATGTGAGCGAAGTGATAGCTCGGAATCAGATGACAATGACTTCATGCAACTGGTATTTTTGTGCGTGACTTTTTACTATTTAACTTTCTATCGATTTTATTTTTATCAATAGTCCTTGGAAGTTGACGGCGAACAATGTAAATGGCCAAGAGAACGCGAAATGCCGCGGAAAGTTCGCAACAAAAGCAGTTTTCTGATGGTTATTATACAGAGATCGCTAGCAGCAGCAAAAAGTTGGAAATGTATTCTCGTTTGAAAGGGGGGG
>QKMV01004333.1:0-10314 GCA_003287335.1 Lednia tumana
TTTATTAAAAACTAATTTGCATTGCGAACTTTTATTATGTGTATAATAAAACGTATTTATCTATGTTTTGGTCTTATTGTCATCAGGCATGCAGTGTAGTTTAATACACCGCCATTGACATGCTAATTTCTGCATACATTAGCAATAACACCACTCCGTAGAGTACTTACCAGTCGCCATGGTGGCATATTGCTAGGTGCGGACTTGCACCAACCAGCTAGGTAACAACTACTTGCGTGCTAGGAAAGCGTCTTAGCCACGGTGTGGTGTCCAGACTTCAGGCGAGGCATTTGCTCGGCTTCTGAGGCACACCGACCATGCCACGGGCAAATTACTGACACCCGCCGTTATTCGGGCATTACATTTATCCGTGAGTAAACAAACATGATTAGAACTTTCGCGGCCGCACGGAAAGCACGATCCAACATGGGGATTAACGCTCATCAAGTTTAACGTGAATACGGAGCCATGAGTTTTTGAGATCTTTTTAGATTTTTCCGATGCAACTGTGATCTAATGGTGATTTGAAAGCGTGGTAAAAAAATCTATTGAAATATCACCAGCGAAATTTCAAGAAATTGGAAATTTTGGTCACAAACTTATGCCCCCGGTCTGTTACACCAAACGGATCAAAATATTGGTGATATCAGTTTTTTTTTCGTTACAAGAAACTTGAAGAATCCTAACAAAAAACCACAAACGTTTAACTTGTTTACTTATTTTGTAACAAATTTGGAAAAAAAGCTTGTACATAAGCGAAAAAAAAGCCCTGCTAAGTTTGAAAACCGATAGCACTTAGAGATTTCCATGTACGCTAAATACAATTCCTTGTTGTAATCTTCAAAGCATGGAAATTCGACAAAATACGTACGTCTCATTACAATCAGAAAACTGATTCTCTACCTGTGGTCTTCACGAGATCGGTCTGCGGGCCCATTCCTATTTTACTGAATACATTCCTGGTGAGATTGTATTAAGATTGGTTTTCCACGTTTTAAAATCACCGTTTAATCAAATTTTCATTCAAAATTAACCGGTATTTACTCCGGATACACCAGCAATATTACCATGGAGTCAAACTTACGTGAACCGAATTAAAATAGATAAAAGAAAACGACTACGTGGCATCTTTGTACTACAATGATTGTAAAATCATTTTCAGGCGATCGACCAGTGATTCATTGAACATTTTTTGAATATTTACGAGATTTTTTGATTGCAATTGTTTAGCGACTATTTTACGGAATATTTGGCGGCCTGGTTCGCAAATCTACAAGCTATTGTGAACTAGGTTTTCGGAAAACGTTTGGTTTCATTAGACACGACCCATCAGTCGTGTTTCATTTTTTTGTTCCTCAACACAAAATACCTATTATAATATCCTACTTGCATATTCATAAAGTAGGTACATGCCCTGCCTTATATTAAACTGCTTATTACTCCTGTCAATAGACACTATACACCCAAAACACTTTTCAAGATCAAATTTAAATAGCATTTACGTGCATAGCATCTACCACATTTTATTCCACCTACTCTCAGAGAAGCACCCAACGCAACGTGTATCTACTATTTCCATTTCAAATATTCATAAAACTGCATGTAAAAAATCGTCCAGGTAATCCTTTGTACTTATGCGTGTAGCTAATACTACACCCAAGATGTGTGCCCTAAGTAATTGCAGCTATAAAGGAAGGAAGTATATGTGAATGTATGTACAGAGGCGTTACGATTGAGTGTGGTTGCATGACAAGTGCGTGGAAAGTGCGTGACATGGGCCCGGGGCCGGAGCCGTGCGTGGCGTGGCGTGGCGTCACAGCTAGACGATGCTCTATCACGCACAAGTTAGTTTGCCTTGCAGCTTTTCTAGCCAACGAGCAGACGGGTATAGTCTATCCTCTGAGAGGGCATTCTGAGAGCATACACCCACGAAAAAGGCTCTCTAGCTATATCTTCCTGTGTTAACTGCACTGCAGTCTATTCTGCGAGAGAGCATACTGCGTTACACCCACAAAATAGGCTCTTTAGCCACACCTTCCTGTGTTAATTGCCACCATCGCCCCTGGCGGAAAAGTATGCTCTCCCAGTAAAAAGAGTGTAGTGGTTATAGTATTCCTGCGGACTAGCAATCGTTAGTGATAAGTAGTCGATGGGTTAGCGATTTGGTGGAATCTGCGTTCAAGGCGGTTTGGTTGTTGGGTATAGTCCGTTCCCCCAGAAACCAGGGGGTTTTCTTGCCTAGATTTCTCCATCAAGTTCACCCCCACCATACGGTTGCTGGTGTCGAGTCCGCGTGAGATACAATAGATAGCGATATGTTGGCCTACTCCGAAGGGTTGGTTTTATGATATGACAGACAATCAGCTTGTTCCAACTCGCTGTCTATTGTATCCATCTGTTGCACCACACATGGACTCGAGACCAGAAGCCACATGGTGGGAGTGAACTCGACGGAGAAATGTAGGTAATTTTTTTTCCCCCCTCGGACAGACTATATTCATATAGTATATAGATATAATACGCGAATTTAAAATGTAATATCTAACGAATTAGAAAAGAAAATGTCCTTCAAACGTAGATGTCGTAAATGGATTTGTAACCAGGATAGAGGGTACTGGATCTGCTCCATACAGAGCTGGGTCCGGAAAATGAGTTAAGCCAGATTCGTTTAGCATATGCCAAATCGACACATGGGCTTGCCGGTGGTGACCGCATGGAATAAACGCACTATACCGACAAATTATATCGTTTTCACATACAAAATTTACTGTTTTCTTGTGTTTAGTTTGTAATGTAATTTTTGTTGCGTATTGTATTTGTTTTTAATATTCAAGTTGCATTTTCTGTGCTGTATTTGGGTTTAAGCTAATTTTCGTTATTACATTTTGACATAATAGTAAGACTTTAGCTTAAGATTTGTCAAATTAGTTGAGTATAGGAGAATTTAAGATAGTTTTTGATTTTTTGAAAGGCATTGAAGAGCAATACGCCATGAACATCAGCTGGAATGACGAGCACAGAAGTTTTTACAGCTGGCTATACTTTCTTGGTCCCAAGGGATGGATGGGTACACATTCACTGCGAGTTCCGACATTTGATGTGAGTCCGAATCTTCTCGCTCGATCAGAATCATGCATCAAACTTCGCTTGTCCACCGTACACAATTCCACAATCGACCCGAAAGACATATTTTTTTATTCGATTCTCACCAAGACAGATGTCTAGTTTTGAACGCGCGCGGGGCTCTTCGATAAAATCTGTGGATTGAGATCTTTGGGCTGCTCGAGCTCCTAAACTGGCCCCGTGAGCATTACACGGGTACGTGTCCGGGGTCCCAAATACCAAGCTCTGTAGACGCAGCAGTGGCGCCCACGTGTGCGTTCGCCCCAAGCCGCCAGGGGGGCTTGGTATATCTTGGGCTTTGGACAGGGGCAAAACGTCAGAGGAGGCACTGTCTACCCTAAACAACACGAGTAATTAACTTACTGTAATTAATACTGGAGCTATTAAATTTATAAGACTCATGTCTTCTGTCTAGTTTCAGCACTAGTTTTTTTGAATACTGAAGCTGATTTTTCATGTAAAATGCTATGTTGGCGTTTAAAACAAACGCGCACTAAGTTTACTCCCCGCAAAGTTAGGGTAGCTTAAATTTCACCCGAGCTTTAATCCTCGCGAACTTGAGACACGTTTGAACATGTCTCCTATGTTGGCTGCCTGCCCAGTGCAAAGATTTCGTGATGTAGTTACAAGAATGTGTATATTATGGTTTTAGTAGATCCGTGAAAATATTTTATGTCTCTCCAGTTGACAGACTCGCGCATCGCCACTGGGTTTGGGGCGGCCTTTTTAGCACGAAGAAAAAGAATGCTCGGTCGAAACATCTGATTAAAACTGATTTTGTTTGGAGCGATTTCCCCCCGATGATGTAAGGAGCAAACCTAATGAAACGTCAAGAGTTTGAGTGGATTTCTTAGCATTCAGACCCAGATTGTTATCAGTTTTTTTGGAAACTAGTGCTAAGATTCGGAACTAAATGTGAGTCTAAAGAATTTTATAACAAAAACTTATTGTTTATACCCACGGCTTGCAATGGAACATACACAACGGTCGTTCTTTGGACACACGGATTTTTGCAATACCTTTTAATTTATTCCTAACAACAATAATCCAAACAAATGTTGGGTTAGCGGAACTCATCTTTGACCTACAATTAAATCAAAGTTCTCCCTTATGTGCACGTATGCTTTCAGCTTCTCGTGACAATTTTTTGGAATGTAAAGAGACTATTGATGAACTTTCGCTCCATAGCAACTTTTCAAAATCATTTAAGTACATAGAAGAATATATTTTAGGTCTTGTTTGACGAATTTTTGCGCGTGCTACCCTGATTCGGGGGAGGAGGGAGCATATAATGATTTAAATAGCTGCCGTGGGGGAGCCAACCCTGCTTGGCCCCTTGTGTACGCCACTGATAAATACCCTGAGGGCTGAACATTGATATCCAGGACGGATAAAAACTATGATTGACCTCAACCGAATCCAAACGTTGCACTGTTGTGATAAGAAAAAACCTAGAGAATTTTTTATTCGTGAGGCAGTTTGTGCTTCTTGGAAATGCATTTAGATATTTTATCTCTCTCAGCCGAAGATAATCTGTATACGCTAAGAACAATCGAAATAAATTTATTACGGACCATTGATCATAAATAACTTGCTAGATCTGCAAAACAGAGGAGGTCGATTTCGAAAATATCTGCCTGTCTCTACTATCGGCAAATTTTAACGCTTTCCGACCCCACTTGGTTAACGGTGGTCGCTGGATGACTCCGCGAGATGAACTCGACAGACTCGATATGCCTTTTCGTGGGGAGCACCGTGCAAGCCATGCTCAGCCAAACATTGAAGCGAAATTTATGCATTTCAAACAAAACTGTTTACTAAACTGGGTAAAACTGATAAGAAGTCTACTAAATAAATTCCCAACGTTTGGCGAAGTGTTCTGTAGGCATCTTAGTAAAAACCCCCTGAAGATATCTACGGAACCGTTCGCGAAACGTTGGAAATTTATTCAGTGAACTTCTTAGCAGTTTTACCCACGCCAGTCATTTTTGTCGAAAACTAGTGCTAACACTAGGAAGTAGAAATGTGTCTAAAGAAATTTAAACCCGTAGTTTCAACTTTTCGAGTGGTTCGACATTCAAACGGGTAGTTTTTGAACCTTTCAACAAAGGAGCGCTCGAGTTGACTAACTTAAATAAAAGTAGCGTAGTCCAGTTTTCTAGCAGCTTGTGAAGAATCTAAAAGTCCGTAAGCGTTCCTAATTCAACATGGCTACATCGACTCAGAATCTTAAGGAACGAAAGGTGAAACTTTAGCCGGATATTGAAAATCTATCACTTACGCAGTTAATTCAATTTATTTGTATGAAACTTCAACAAAACAAGCCAATCATATTTTTCTTGCGTCGCTTGAACATATGACTGCGTTCTTTCGAAACGCATTCCTTTAATTGGTCATGTACAATCACGTGACATGCAGTTCGATCTAATCAACCAATCAGATCGCTTGTCATCAAACAGGTATCGAATGTTTCTCAGAAGAGTGCCGGCCGCAAGTAACAAACCGAGCCGGCTAGCTTCAGATATTGGCCGCGATGCCGCGCTGCTGTACGCGTCGCGCTGCAGCAGCGGCGGCTAGATGTGGCTCTGCGACTCGACGAAGCTGAAAAGAAAAGTGTTTGGTTTATTTGTTTTGTCGGATTGTTTTTTGGCCGCGTCGCTTGCTTAAACTCGGCGACTAGCTGGCAGTCACGGAGAATTTGTCTTGAAAGTTACGTTCGTTGGTCGGGTCCGGGGTCGGTCGGTCGTTTGCTGAAGACTGCGGAGAGAGAGATGTCATCTGCAATGAGCGATCGACCTAAAGAGAATTCTCTCAAATTGAAGCTGCTTGCCAGTGCTGGGAACTTAAAGCGAACGGTCGCTTCTCGCGAGAAAGCTGCAAGGAAATGTAAAATGAATTTAGTTATCAATTTATCAAAGAAACCCCGTTTTTATTCCATTCTAAACGCACCGTCTATCTCGGTGTCTATCTGTTTACTTTTCTTCCTCCAATATTATCTTTAGGGTGGGTCAACTTGTAAGAGAACGGCCGCTATCTAATAAAGTTATAAGGAAGTTGCGTTGGTTTTATGTTCTCCGACCAAAGAAAAGTAACTTTTCATTTTATCGTGCTGACAGCTGTCTCATGTTTTTTTTGTGCTTTTCTTCTTTCAAAATCGTTAGGGTGGTCAAATTTTTAGACAATTTATTGCTATGATCAAGAAATTATGTGTTCGTAATCATACTAATTCCAAACAAACAATAACCACAAAGTATAGTAGTTTCCGAAGAGATAATCTTCGGTTGTAACGAAAGCACTTAAAAAGAACAACATCTTAACTGGGAAATATCTATGTAAATGGGTCGATTATTTTGATTAGGTAAACAATTTAAATTGATGCCAGAACCAGCCAATGTTTGTATGCATGGCATGGGATGAGAGGCATTATCGTTGGCGCACGCGTTAGCCGCACTGTCCAGCGCCGCCGCCGCCGCCAACGTCATGTGTTTCGTTATTTACCAAAGGTAATAATCGTACGTTCATGGTTTATAGCCCGTGCTCGCAGGCATCACTTGTCTTCTGACATGCGCAGTGCGGTGCGGCGCGGGATGCAGTAATATGAAAATGTGATGTAGTAAGAAATGCTAATTCCGAATTCTCTCGGATGGTTTATTTTATTCTCCCCCCAAATGGTGGAGTTGGTGAAATTTGCGAATAGTTTATCGCCTTGCATCTCTTTCTGGCAAGTCATGTGTTTTCTCTCTCTCTCACGTTCCCTCTCTCTCTCTCTCTTTCTCGCTTTTCTCTCTTTCTCGGATTCGTGATTCCTTTTGGAAACTCAAAGAAAATTCTTGTAGAAAATACGCGTCGTAGGATGGGCGTCGCGGAAAACCGTTGAGGAAAATCACACCAAACTTTCCACTCGGCCTCATTGGAGTTGAAAACTTTAAGTTTGTTATGTACACTTTAGGAAACACTCACAAAACGCAATTAATCTTTCACTCACAGTTAAGCGAAGTAAAGCTGAAAGAATTTTAGCGCGGCGGGCAAGTTGACGCAAGAGTTGTTTTTAATTGATTCCTGATAGACTCGCTAATTGACGAAAACAACTTTACACAAACTGACGACTCAAATTTCCACAATTTGGCTATAATCCGTGACGAGCCGCATGATTTCGCAAGATAATCTGTTCCTTCGGGCATTAGCAGTGAGCATGTTATACTTATAGCTAAAAGGTGTATCCACATACACGAGCCAAATTGAATTTTCTACTAAACTCCGCGCTCAATCTCCAGTGCTGATCGGACTGTTCGGTTTTATCAGCTGCAAAGTCAGTGAGGAATTCACCATGGGCGGGCTATGCAACGCGGCATTAGCCTGCTCTTATTGGATTTGCCCAGCATGCAAGCTAGCTGGCAAGCAAGCAGGCGAGCTGGCTGCTGGTGCTTGCTAGCTGCTAGCATTGTCTTCGAATCTTCGAGACGATTCCGAAGAGTCGACGTTGGAGTTAGCATCTCGCGTCGGACGAAAGCCGGCGCCAGCCGACAATTGCATCGGGCTGGCTATAAATCCTCCCGCTAGCCTCCTCTCGACGATACAGAGTATCCGCGGCATAATACAACACATATGCGTAGGACATCCACATTTGGTAATGCAAGACAATAGCATTAACCTGGGCGGTTTTTGCGTTTGTATTTAAAGCGTATAACTCTTTACAGATTCTTTTGTATCGTTTATCAGTTATTTTATTATTTCAATCAGTTTGTGCTGATACGAATCGGTTATCACTCTGATTTCATGCCTTATTTTGAATCTAGATAAATGTGAGAATGGGTAAACGATATATCAGTTTCTAAACAGATTCCGATCAAGAAACGAATGCTAGATATCATACTATGTAGGTACATATGAGAAATTATAAACTTTCGGAAAAACTGTGTCAGTTTACAATATTCCAAAGTTTTGGTCAGGTTGTCTGACCTTTCTTGAGGGTTTTTTTTTAACAAAAAAAATGTAATTAAAAAATACACATTTAAACAAGCCAATGAGGAATTGGTCAGAAAATCTGACTGAAACGTCGGGATATTTCAAACGTGACATAGTTTTTCCAAAACTTTATTTCTCATAACATGTGCTGTGAAATTCTACAAAACCACATGTCATGAAAGCGATAATTAGGGAATCGCAGCTTTTCGCTCTAGCCATGCGATTCCCTTTTAGGTCCATGCACGATTTCCCATATCTAGCATGTGTTCAATTCCCCAGCCCGTTTGCCTCAAATACCAAATTTGAAACAAGTTGGCTTGGGCTAATTTAACCCAGGCAAGATGGGGCGTGCAATTGGCAAACGGCTTTACTTAGTGGGTGAAATCTATATTGTGCTTAACTTGACTGGAGGTGTGCGTGTTTATAGCAAGCTGCAGTTTCCTTATTTCATAGAGGGGTCGGGAGGGGAAGGGATTAATTCCCACATCAATTTTCTGATGATAAATCAAACTGTGGCAACTTGTGCAGCGAGATCCGTATTCAGATGGTCAAGCATTGGTCGGGAACCGACTTACCAAGAGAACTATCAAATGATTTATATGTCATAATATAACTTTAGATGGGAACCTATACTATCGAAAGTTAATCATAATAAAAATAAGTTATAAAACACTTACGCTAGTCGTTATTAAATAGCGAATAAGTGGTTGTAAACGCAATGAAAGTTGTGAAGATTAGCATTTTATAGCTCGCCATAGAGCTGCAGTCTGAATAACTTGCACGTCGTGCCGCGTGCGATGCAATTCACGCCATCTATGGGAGATGCAATTGCACCGCAGGCTATGAGGGCATTATCGGTTTCTATCATTAAGTAGTATAGGAATCGCATTATTGACTGGAAAACATAACATAGCTGATGTAATGCAAGTGAAAATGTGCTAAAGCGAATTGCCCTTACAAATACAATCACACGATGTATTCCGGTAAATGCACGGTCTGAAACTATGATTTTGCGCAGATCACACTCATTCCTCGAACTGATTAAATTTTACTCCAGTCATTGTTTGGGGTGCAGCTGGCTAGTTGAATGAAAGGTTGCATTCAATTTCTTTGGGGCAGTTCAGTTTGTATAGTTTCAATTGTTGCAATTTGGCTACACTTGGTAGAGGGAAAATTGTGTGAAATAAATTGGATGAAAATTTTCAGTTTCTCTAGTAGCCATTGTTGCAACTTGGCTTCAACTGGTAGAAGGAAATTAGGTCAAATATATTGGATGACAATTTTATCGTGTAAGACAGACTTTAAAACGTTTTAGAGTGCGCCAGTATACCATATTTTTATTGCTAAGAAAAGTCTGCTGTCATCTTTTAATTTTATCAATCGCAAGACATATTTCCCAAAATGAAGAAAAGTTTCTTCCAATGGCATACGAAGTACAGAAGTGAAACTTAATCAACCAATCAGCATGGTAGATTCCGAGCCTTGTCTAAATAAACCATCCAAGTAAAAAAGTACGCAGCAATCACTTCAGAAATGCAGCACTTCGAAATTTCAAATTTTCATGTCTTGGTCTGTTAAGCTCAGATGGTAAGAGTAACGGTTACGAAAACCGGAGGTCCGGCATTTGATCCTTTGTGCAGGCAGACATTTTTAGGTGATTATTACTCTTTTTCACGATTACGCTAGCCGTGTAAAGGGCGTCCAGTAAACCTTCAACATCACCATATTGACTTCGATTTCGGTGATCAAGAGGGATTTGGGTGATTTAGTTGGATTTTGGGCAGTCGAGGTGCTAATCGACCCCGACAACGAGGTCCTCACCACCGAGATTTTGTCCGACAACCTAATAGGAGCCTGGAAGTCACACAGTCTTGGTGTCTGATCACCCAGGTCCAACTTTAGACTGCTGCGTAATTTTGCAATTACGCATGTAGAATATTCTTTTCTGCCACGACCGAAGAACCAAAACAATTTTAAGAATATTAAAATCACTTCAAAAATACCTGCTTACTCAAAGATTTGAACCCCGGATCTTTTGCTAACATGGCTAAGCAAGGTACAACCTTGCTTGGTACCTTGCTTGGTACCTTGCTTAGCTCAGCGGTAGAGCAGTTGCCATGTTAGCAAAAGATCCGGGGTTCAAATCCTGGAGTAAGCAGGTATTTTTGAAGTGATTTTAATATTCTTAAAATTATTACTAGCCGTGTAATTGGCTTTAAAAGTTTA
>QKMV01004334.1:0-10313 GCA_003287335.1 Lednia tumana
AATGAACATCACAGAGCTGACCGGAGCTACCCATACCTTGCGAAATTTACCGAACGGTCCCCCTCACCCAGCGTTAACACAGGGCGGTATGACGAGAGAGCCTATTGTGTGGTGTAAGTCCAGTGACGGCTCGTCCATTGGGGCAAAGGGGCATTGTCCCGGAAAGATTCTAAGCTCATCTTTGTTTTCATTTTTACTTGGCATTTTATGAATGTATTTCATTCCTTAATCCTTTCCTTTTCATTAACTACTACTTACTGTTCTTCAAAATACGGCACTACAAATTCCTGTGTAAATCGGTCCAAAGCCAACCGAGCGTTGGTTTTTTTTTCACGCAGCGAGCTTACCGCGGCATCGGGGCTAGCTCGTCTTATCCCTTTTCTGGGGTTTCGTAAGAAAAAAAAAGTTGGCGCGTCCCGCATATATCTACTCCCACGCCCGCGTTGAGCCTTCAACTGGGCCATAGCTTTTCGCAGTCCTTTTTTCGTACATTGGTTAGTAAAGTACGCACTGATGCCAGACAGAGACAGGCAGATCTCGCGACACAGAGAAAGCTATAGCAATCGCGCTTGCAAGTGTTGCCGTTACCCGCTGACAAAATTATGATTATTGATCACTAATCAGTAATCAATTAATGACACCAAATGCCATTCAAAATGAGACAAACAGACATAAGGGCAAAGAAAGACGTAACAATGACACCGAGGGCGGTTAGATGCAATTATTTTCTACTGGCTTTTACAAATTATTTTAATTTTTGAACGCCAACGGCCGGCAACCCTGTCTAAGACCGAACGTAAGGTTTCTTTTACTTTCAGTTGTGCGTTGTCCTTGGACGTGAGTGATACTTTGTTATGTTAGCGTTCACATAAAACTGGCCTGCCAATTGGCGTGAAATAGGCAACTTGCAAGTGTGAGTCTGCGAGTGCTGATATTACGAATAACATTGTTATAAACTATCATATTATTAATCTAATTGCCAACATCATTATGAGACCTGTCAGCTCGTAGTCTCTTTTTGAAAAACAGGAAGTAAAAAGATTAGGTCACCCAAGACCTGGACTAATACGTAACCAAAACCTGCAACACCAAAGGTAATGATGAGTAGTGACATTGTCCGTCAGCTGAAAAGCGACATTTATAAAAATCATTTTTGAATATACTAAACTTTTTATTAGCTTACCACTTCCATGGACCATGGCCTTCTGAATACAAATTGGTTTTCTACGCTTTTATATTGAAAACATTTTGGGAGGGTCAAGTCAAGTGGTAATCGTATGCATATTTTAGTATACATTGTAAATGCCCTACGAAAAATAACGCTAGGACAACGCCTGAGGATAGAGCACAACGAAATACCTAATAATCACACCGAGGGAAGTTAGGACATTTTTTTGTACAGGCTTCTGCGAATTATTTCAAGTTTCCAACGCCCAATAGAGCCACCCTGCATCCATGGAAGCCATGTTAGATCGCTAGCAATATTCTTATCGCTAATGCCATGTTCAGTTTCGCCTCTTCTCTCGAGATAGTGAGTGTGGATTTCAGTTGTCTTTCTCGCCAGGCCAGTTGTTAGTGAACGTGAACAGAGACAGTGAATTATTAATTCAGGTGTCAGTACATTATCAATACCAGTTAGCTCGTGTTTTTTTACAAAACGTTGTTCGACAGCTTAAAAGCGATAAGCTAGTTCCGAAATATTGTGAGTTAATTCAAACTGGTTATAAATATTGTATATCATATTATCCCAGAATTAAAAAATACACATTCTATGAACTTTTTACCAACTAAAATCTAAATGAACATTATTATCCATGCGTCGCTTATTCTCGCAGAGTTTGCCCATTCCCGATTTTAAATTCAATACGCACGTGAAACATCACTATAATTTTCAGCTGCCAAAGTTGTCCTGTTTTGGCTGAAACGCGTAGATTGGATTTAAAATGGCCTTGATATTATTTTTTCCGAAGACCGGGCCCCCGGACCCCGTGTTTAGAGTAAACACAACACAGTACAGTAGAGTAGTACAACAGTAGAGTAGAGTAGAGTGTCATTAGAGTGTTATTAGAAACCACTATTTTGACAAAAATGTCCCGGATGGCTGGTGAGCCACCATAGGTGTAACGCAGTATGCTCGCTCACTGTATAGACTATAATGCAGTTAACACAGGAAGGTATGGCTAGAGAGCCTATTTTTGGATGTAACGCAGTATGCTCTCTCACTGTATAGACTATAGTGCAGTTAACACAGGAAGGTATGGCTAAAGAGCCTATTTTGTGAGTGTAACGCAGTATGCTCTCTCACTGTATAGACTGTAATACAGTTAACACAGGAAGGTATGGCTAGAGAGTCTATTTTCTGGGTGTAACGCAGTATGCTCTCTCACTGTATAGACTATAATGCAGTTAACACAGGAAGGTATGGCAAAAGAGCCTATTTTGTGGGTGTAACGCAGTATGCTTTTTCACTGTATGGATTGTAGTACAGTTAACACAGGAAGGTAAGGCTAGAGAGCCTATTTTGTGGGTGTAACGCAGTATGCTTTCTCACTGTATAGACGGTAGTAGTGTTAACACAGGAAGGTATGGCTAGAGAGCCTATTTTGTAGTGTAATGCAGCTTGTTCTCTCACTGTATAGACTGTAGTACAGTTAACACAGGAAGGTAAGGCTAAAGAGCCTATTTTGTGGTGTAACGAGCTGTGCTCTCTCGCAGTATTGACTGTCGCGTGGGACAATTGCTCATAAGCATTCTAGTGGGTGGTCACGAAGAGCAGTCCACAACAGTCGGCAGTTTACAAAGGTTTCATAGCTAGATTGTCTGAAAGGCCAGCCGCCATTTCTACAATCCACTCCAGGTGGAGCCAATTTTGGACTTCGCATGTTTTTATTTCCGGTGGTAGTTAGTAGTATGTTGACATAATTCAGCGGTTACTGCAGTCAAATGCATGCACTGCCGTTTGAAAATTACGAATAACGGTTTGATTTGCTACACTTGCAATGTACTTTTTATATTCAGAGATTGCAAGAGCTTTCCACACTTCCAAATAAAAAAGGTCCCTGCCACGTTTCACTATGAAACCTTCTTGAAGTATAAGGAGTATGAAGTCTTCCCGCAAATATTTCTGAGTTGACCGTGAACAGGGCTGTGGACGAAAGGCTGGCTAGGACTGTTTGCGAAGGCTTGCGCGCCTTGATCGTATCCGACACTTTCTATGTCCTAAAAATTGATCTAAAATCCCGAAACAAGTCAGTGCACGGAGGAAGAGTAAATAGAGGTAGCTGACATAACTTGGTGTCCAAGTGTGGATTTACTTGGAGCTATGATTATTTGAAAGTACCTCATTTAAGCAACGTTTGGGAATTATTTCGGGCCAGGTTCTATGCACCTTTGGATTGTGGTTTAGTCAAGTACCTCTATTTATCTTTTCTCAATACACTGATGTTTTTTCATAATCTTTTGAGCATTTTTGTGGCACAAAGTATCAGTTACGAAACCTCTAACCCATTGGTTCTCAAACTGCGGCTCGCGGGCCGCATGCGGCCCGCGCTCTGATTTATGCGGCCCACCACCACTTTGATACAAATTTGTTATACATATTACAGAGCCTCTAAAATGTAATTCTTTATTATTATGTCAAAAGTGTGTTATTATTATTTCGGAAGTGAATTTAATAATCATGAGTGGTAGATCTCACAAGGAGAATTGAACCAAGAGATTTTGACATATTGCTGCAATCACAATCTTACCTACTCGACTACCTCCAAAACACGTGGGATTCGCTGAGATGACAAGTATTAAAAATTTTAAGCCAAACACAAGGCTAGTATTATTTTGAAGAATATTAAAATCACTTCAAGAAAAACTTCCTACTCGAGAACTCGAACTCCGGACCTACATTGAAATCACTTCCAAAATACCGTACCCTGCTTAGCTCAGTGGTAGAGCAAAAGGTTCGGGTTTGAGTCCTCGAGAAGGCAGGTATTTTTTAAGTGATTTTAATATTCTAAATAATAATCAAAACTTTGCGGCCCACTGAGTTCACATATTTGTTTTTAGTGGCCCGGAACCAAAAAAGTTTGAGTACCACTGCTCTAACCCGATCAACGAAGCCAGTCTCCACGCTTGAGCATAGAGCAGTTTCAAGGACAGCCGACCGTCCACAATGCCCTTAATCGTTCTCGGTTGCTCAGTCCTACAAACTTGAAATGTAAACATTGGCGAAGTTAGGACTGTCTACTCTAGAATTAGGATTAGGTACTATTTTTTATTAACATTGTGGTTGTTTTTATTTTATTTACTATGCTTGAATGCATTTGCATTCAGCAAGCATAATTCGCGCTTTTTTGCCAGCTACTTGCTGGTTCCCGCAAGATTTGAATTGAGATTTGCGCGTGTGATTTAATTCAGGTCCGATCAATTGGCTTAGTAATCGATATGGAATGGAAGTAGTGCTAGTGTTGATGAGTAATTATCTTTGAAAACTTGGAAGGTATGAAAGCTGGAACTATTTCTTGATCTACACCGAAAAATGCCTGTAGTATGGTTGTAGTAAAGCAATGGAAATATTTTATGTCTCCCCAATGCACAGACTTACACCTCACCACTGAATGTATAGCACATGTTTTATAACCATGCCACGTGAAGCTTTACAACAAGAAGGTCATTCTTTGCTAGATTGTGAGTATTGGCATAGAAGCATTCCTTTCTTTATTAACATAACGCAGGATGATCATGCCACGCATCTTAACTGTTCTCTTTTACTCAGTTTAAAGACTCGTTGCTTGGAATCCCACCACTTTTCGTACAATTGGCAACGTTTCAAGTCATCATTTTCGTCCAACATTGTGCGGCTTGAAATGCAAGTGTACACAATTTCCCTCCTTTTTTCCACTTAATATCTCAAGCGATCTGGGATCAATTTTAAACTAGTCGTTTATTTGGTGGCGCATAATCGTTTCTTTCGTCGTTCTACGACTCTGACGTCATTTTATTGCTGTGATAGGCTGTTGCCTGGGTTTCGAAATCAAGAAAGGCTTCCTATTGGCACGATTGGGTATCAAGTAGGCGTTAGCTACGACTCTGACTTCATTTGATTGCTGTGATAGGCTGTTGCCTGGGTTTCGATATCAAGAAAGGCTTCCTATTGGTACGATTGGGTATCAAGTAGGCGTTAGCTACGACTCTGACGTCCTTTTATTGCTGTGATAGGCTGTTGCCTGGGTTTCGAAATCAAGAAAGGCTTCCTATTGGTACGATTGGGTATCAAGTAGGCGTTAGCTACGACTCTGACGTCATTTTATTGCTGTGATAGGCTGTTGCCTGGGTTTCGATATCAAGAAAGGCTTCCTATTGGTACGATTGGGTATCAAGTAGGCGTTAGCTACGACTCTGACGTCCTTTTATTGCTGTGATAGGCTGTTGCCTGGGTTTCGATATCAAGAAAGGCTTCCTATTGGTACGATTGGGTATCAAGTAGGCGTTAGCTACGACTCTGACTTCGAAGTGCATTTTCAGCAGCATGACAAAGTCTGATTTTTCAAAGTGACATTACTGAGCCAAATAATAACACACAAGAGAAGTAAGAGTACGTGAAGATCCATGAGTAGTATAGGAACTAAAATCTGGCCTTGAGGAGACCCTGACAGTTTCTGATTTGAAACTATTTATAGTTGGAGCTAGTTATACCACTTGACCATTTTCTCAATTTGCCTCTGTGGGAGTTTTTCCAACAACAAATCAAAGGCAGAGAAACTATTTGTTTCGTACAGTTATTAGCCAGTGCTGCAAAAATGGCCAAACCAAACCTTCTTAGAATTATATTGTGTTTATCTCATATCGCGATCTGGAATAAAATTTGCGTTAGTAATTTGTACCTGGAAGAGAGGTACCAGTGGGGAATCGAAATCAAAGCTGAACCCAAAGCTTGCTCAATCAGCGAGAATAGTTTACAATACCTAATATTTGTTTGTTTTATGAATAACCCCTAATCATAGTTTATACTTTTAGTAAAAAATGTTTTGCTTGACAATAAAAATCATATTTTTCTTCCCGAAGCTTGGATGTTTTGAAGCTGAGCCAAAATAGATCCGAGCTGGTTTATGCCTCACTTACTCGATATTTTTTGTTGTGATTGTGACCAAAAGATATAAAGAAAGCGGGTCGTTTCATCTGGTCCACAAAAATAAAATCTTTATGAAAACGACCGTCAAATCGGCCAATCGTGTTTTTCAATATTGCGGTATATAAAAATATTATTCTCCGAATTGGCCGATGCGTGGGGTGAGGGGCGTGGGGTGACATTGGGGCTGCGCCCAAGGGCGCGACGCGGTAAACGCATGTGCAACTTTTAGCAAACCACGTGAATCCCACAAGAATCCCACATGAATTCCTTGTGAGTTCCACATGAATTTCACATGAATTCTACATGAATTCCACATGAATTCCACATGTATTCCACGTGAGTTCAAACAGGAGCTTGATGGCAAGCTAGAACTCACGATGCAGATGAAGTTCCCCCCGGCTTACAAGTCATACATCATAGTCATATTTTCTGTGTCAATGTCCAACTTATGACCTAATCGTGGTAATCAAACATCATTTCATTATAAAGCAAATGTCATTTGTTAAACGTGAAACACATGCCACGTTCACCGTTCACGCTAGACAACAGCCAAAAAACACCCAATTTTACGTACATACCAGCTCTCACTGGTCGCTGATTTATGTGAATCTGATTAAAACTGCAAATATATTTCGCTCCCATGCATAACTTTCATCTGCCGGCCGACAATTCACATGAGCACTCGTAGTTAATAACGGTGAGGACGCTAGGTAAGGGGAGGGGGGAGGGGGCTGCACAGCTAGGGGCCAACTTCCTTGCCAATAACATTGGCTCGATCGTGAAAAGCAAACTCCTTTTCAATTTTGGTGGGATTTATTCAGTAGCCATAATTTGTTAATTTTGCGAAATTAACGGTATCTTGTGGAATCTACACGAGACAAGATTTCATCAACTGGTCCAGGATTACTTAACAATCATCAATTGCATGAGGATATACCTACAATCTAGATGCATGCAGAAATGTCGCCATCTTTATGCCACAGCTGATCTGAAATGAGCGTGAATTACGAAGGCAAATGTTACTCGAATTGTGAACTAATACACCTAACTGTGTTGAACGATAACTGTATTAACATGGGGCTATTGTGGTGGAATAACACGCTAGCGTGGTAAGGTAGCGAGTCAAGGCTAAATGCGCGCGCATCGCTCCGGAACATTGCCTGCCGGCAGGTGGCCTTGGCATTATATGATCGTTTTCGCCCCTGAATGTGCTCGGGTTGAATTCAAACAAACGCACTATTTTACCGTTTTTCCTACAAAACATTTCTAGCGGTTTATGTTCGTTTGAAAATGGACTGCAATTTAGTTGCTCAACATCGTTGTTTTCTTCGTTAACCGACTCTGACGTCATTTTATTGCTGTGATAGGCTATTACCCGGGCTTCGATATCAAGATAATCTTCCTATTGGCACGAGTGGGTATCAAATAGGCGTAAGCTACGACTCTGACGTTAGTGTGCGTTTTCAGCAGTATGACAAATTCTGATTTTTTAATATGACAAACTGAGCCAAATAAATATGCACACTAAAAGTAGAAATACATTTGCAATCGTTTGTAGTTTCGAACACGCAATCTAGAAGTGACGAGATGTGTCTGATCTCGATTTGGGATTGTCGTGGCGAGCGAGGTGTTGGCACAGGCGCATCAGGCCGACTTCAGAGTGGCCGACACGAAACCGTCGCCACGACGCCACGACGCCACGACGCCAAGATTTGCCATCAGGGAGCGAGTTTCATTTCGGAAAACTCTCCCTCAAGACAAACTAACGGCTCCCTGCATCCCTGCATCCCTGCATCTCTGCTAGCATCAGATAGCTGGCTGGATAACTTCGATCCAGAAGACCAGAACAACTCCGGCCAGCCATTCATTTGCAAAGTCACTTCTTTCTAGAATGTTTCGGGTGGAAATTGTTTGGTCTCCTCTTGTCCCCTGCCGGTGCTTGTACGAGCTTTCTGGCCTCACTCATAATTGGCAAGTCTTTTCATTCCAGATAGAATTTTATCTACTATTTGCGCACAGGAAATTCATTCTGGATCCCAAGTCTACTTTCTCTTTTCTTGTGTGTTATTATTTGGCGGCTCAGTTATGTCACTTCAGGAGATTATAATTAGTCACGCTGCTGAAAACGCACACTCACGTCAAAGCATGCCGAAAGGTAGCTTATCTAGATATTGAAGCCCGGGCAACAAACAGCCTATCGCAGCAATGAAATGACGTCAGAGTCGTAGAACCACGACAACAACCATTTTGAGCAACCGAATAAATAACCATTTAAAAATTGACAGATTGCTTGAAATAAATATAGAAGGAAAGATGTTAAAAAGTGTGTGTTTTTGCATTTCAGGCCGAATGCAATAAAGGATGTTGATTCTCACATGGAACTTACAAATGGAACTTTCAAATGGAACTCGAACTTTGACAAAGGTGGTTACTGGTTTAGACTGCAATAATCGTCGAGCTCATTCTAAATATAGGGAGGTGTTGGTTTTCCGGTGTTTTTCTTCAAGAGGTAGCAGGTTGTTGTGTCTTTCGAGCCATCTCGCGCAAGAATGTCGGTGGTCACCACATGCAGTTGGAATGTGCTTAATCTTGGCACGTGGTAGATGTGACGCGCATAACCCAAGATCCGAGGGTGGATAGGTTAGGTATATATATATACAAGGAGGAACGGCTAAACACGCCGCTAATACAAGATCATCCCAATGGTCGCTTTCCAGGGGTCGCACACCCGTCCAACTGCCAGCCCCCATACAGACTTGTGGCTGGAAAAACTAGAACATATCCTGCAAATGACACATTATAAACTGGGTTTGTATGCTAAGGTATCCACTTCAACTTCCCAAAGTTTCATTTCGTTTCGTTTCGTTCTCTTTACTGATCAATTCTATTAGCCACGTGACTAGTTCCTAATCTTAGCACTAGTTTTCAAACACTGTTGTATAAACTGGGAAAAAATGCGCAGAAGTTCTCCTTAAATGCGCAATTGAATCGTAACAATTGCAATCAAATAGTATGCACAGTAAATATTAAATAAATATGTATTCCAACCCCTGGAGAAGTAAAGATAAAAGTTTAGAAAATATTGTTAGGTTTTAGTTGGTTTCTAAGCATTAAAACCCAGTAAATAATCAGTTTTTTAAGCCTAATGCTACAATTAGGAGAAAGTCATGAGTCTGGATAATTTTATAAAATTATTCTGACTTACCAAAGTGTTTTGATTTTGTACGGGGAAGATCAATGAAAATTCAATTGAACATTCGAGTTTAAAAGAACATTAACAATTAAAATTTCCATATACATTTTATTCATACACAATGTGTTTAAAGTTTTAACCATAAATGTCTTCATTGTGGAAAATAAATATCGGGCTCTAGCCACGGCCTAACCGCGCTCGCTGCCAAGTGTCCAGCACGGGTTGGGTCCCCAAGCCCCCAAGGCGGCCCCCCGAAAGTAAGTGATATTTGTAGTATTTTTCCGTGCAAAAACACTCATATTTCTTCTGCCTGAAGCCAACTCCTGGAATTCATTATCACCCAGATACCAATGTACGCATCGGTTTTACCATTCTTGTTCAATTCAGGTTATTAGCTTGCACACTAAATGACATGTAAACAGAAGAAAAGACCTAGCACGTTCACAATTTACAGTTATACGGGCTGCAAATTAAATAATTCC
The DNA here is from genome assembly GCA_003287335.1 of Lednia tumana. Taxonomy (NCBI): domain Eukaryota; kingdom Metazoa; phylum Arthropoda; class Insecta; order Plecoptera; family Nemouridae; genus Lednia; species Lednia tumana. Next base: position 9,800 of record QKMV01004334.1, read on the forward strand.
ATAAACACGTGGATTTACACCAACTTGATTTCCTTCATTGCAAGGTTTTATCGCCCAGGCTTGAGATTCACGTTTATAAATTTATAGCAAAGAGGTGTAAGACTTACCTGGAGAGGCCCATCACTCCTAAAAATGACGTAATTTTCTTCATTTCATCCCATGGAAACCATGTGGCAACCCTGGTGGCTATCTTGCTTGAGGCAAATATATATTGCAGCCTTAAGAAATCAGACCGTTATTCATCATTTCCCAATGACAGTGCATGTATTGAGCTAAAATAAACACTGAAATAATGCACTTCTTCAATTACCTACCAGCTAAATAAAATAAAGGAATGGAAAATTGGCTTCAATATGAGTGCATTGTATGGGTTAAGAGGCAATGGGCTTCTCCGCTAACCTACGCAAACCTCCTTGAGTTAGAGCCATTGGCACTCAGTATACCCTAGACTACGTAACGATAATCACATCACATTATAGCAACCTTTTTTTTTTTTTTTTTTTAATGGTTTTTA
>QKMV01004335.1:0-10312 GCA_003287335.1 Lednia tumana
TATATATAAATATAAAAGAGTCCAAAAACAAACGGCAATAAATTTTACATCAAATTTGTTTCCAGCTCCTTCCCGTATTCCGCCCCTTTTCTGACGTAGAAGTTAACTTATGTTTCTATCGGAAGATACCCTGTAATTTTAACACGCAGACGTTTTAGATGAAACATTACTTCGTCGAAAAAGAGGGTGTTGAAATTTGTTAAAAAGCCACACTCTTCCGTGTTTGCGTGAAAAGAGAAATGTGTCATTTCCACCAACATTACTTCCTATTCGGCGGCGTCACTACTCACTACCGCCCGGGAGACTGGGGCAAGCCCGGGGACCTCGAGCCTGAGGTGGCCCTCGCAAGAGCGTTATCACTCAGTGATGTCCAACTTTAGTTGTGCCCCAACGAATTTATTAAAAGCGAGAAATATTGGGAAAGACAGCGGTTTTAGTCGTGGCCTAATTACCACGAGCGTTCTAATTTCGTACGGGTAGGGTAAGGTTTAGCCAAATCATTTCCATGTCTAATTGTTAGCCTTTTTTACACCATTGCAAAAAGGAAAGGACGCCTTGCCAAAATAGAAAGCTAGAAAGAAACTGATAATTAACTGAGTATCACTGCCAAGAACTTCTAACAAACAAACTTCTAACGTTTCGCGAACTATACTGTAAGCTTCCTCAGGGCGAATGATTCATTTTCAAAACATTCGCAAAACATTCGCCCTGAGGAAGCCTACAGTATAGTTTGCGGAATGTTGGGAGTTTGTTAAGTTCTTGGCAGTGATACCCAGTTAATTATCAATTTTTTTGAAAACTAGTGCCAAGATTAAGAAGAAGAAATGAGTATTAAGAAATTAATAGAGCTAGAAAGAATTTTAAACAATCACATGTTTCCATTTATTGAATAATCAGGTGGCGGGGGTCCATTTTTTGCCCCTGAGGCCTAATTTGAAGTTACGCACCGTTCCTATTTTCTTCCTCTCCATTGCTTCACATTATCCAGCACTCGTTTCAATAATTAATCATCCAAATCTCGTGCTAATCCTTTTGCTTAATTATTGCTATTTGCAAACAAAGACATGAAATTGATCACCGATGGATTAGAGACTGCCTGTAATCTAATCTAATTACTCCAGAGGGTCTAGGATCTAGCACAGAGATATATTATATTATGTTACGTATAATACCAATAATAAATTCACTAACCACAGAGGAACTTGGTCAAAATGCTTCTTATTCTGTGATCCGGTCGATCACAGATCTATATCATCTCGAGATTAGCTGCATCCCTACTGGGCTATTAGAGGGTCTCAGTAAAGGTTAATCGCTAGCACAAGTGACCCATTTGTTATCCCATGCACGAGAGAGGGGGGGGGGGGGCTGGACCGTGGACGCATTCGGCGTTTTAGCCTAAGCCTTGATATTTAAAGAGGCCAATTGATTCACAGTTTAGTCCCCTCCCCTCAATAGCAGCCGCCATCCCTTGGGATGCGACGACAAATTGCCGAAACAGTTTGGTAGGATTATACTTTACCACTTGGTTATGTTATGATGATCTGTGGATTAGGATAACCAACGGGAACATGCCGAGGATCGTGCTATAATTGATAGCATTGCGTCGCAGTCTTGTTGCACGCCTTGGAAATGGGACACGGTAACCGAACGGGTTTGCGTGCTGGATACGACCTGGTCTTGTCAGAACCGATCAAGTTATTGTTGAGCAGCATTGCGCTGGTTCGGTCAAGGATGGGTGACCAGTGATTGCTTTTGCAAAGAACTTCGTATTCGGATACGACCAATTATCTCAGTGAGTTGTTACTTTAGATAAAGCAACAAACTAAAGCACCACGATCAACATTGAAAACGGTTTGACCATAAGAATGACGTTGGTACGTAAGGGTTGCCACCGAACTGTTTTACAAAGTGGGAAAAAATGCCAAGAAGTCCACTAGAAGATTGCCAACGTTTCGCGAACTGTTCTGTCCACTTCATCAGGCGCTATCTTAGCATTTTACCCAGCTTGTAAAACATTTTTTTTGAAAACTATGGAACTTAGGAGCTAGACATGAGTCTACAGTCTTAAATTCCACAGTCCTGTCCTCATTGATTAGATATCTTATTCTGTTTTATATTTTTAGGAGTCAATTTAACTTTAAGAATATTAAAATCACTTCAAAAATACGTGCTTACTTGAGGACTTGAAGCCCGGACCTTCTTTCAATGTTTAATCCTTGTCAAATTCAACTCTCTTCCCAGGTCGAATTACGTTTCTGAATTTTTCGATACATACCAAGAATGGTATTAAAACAGCGGGGGTTCCGTTTGAGAGTTTTTCCTCTTCCTATTTAAGTCTCAAGTGAACGGTACTTATCCTCTTCACTTCCCAAAGTGTAAAAAAATACCAATTTTGTTCGGAAAACTCAGACGAAAATTGTTGTCCCTTCGACATGTATATTATACTATCCACGATCGCCATAAATGGCGTAGGCTTAGGCTGTATTAGACGATATATATTATAGTTTAGATTTGTTTCTTCGAGAAACTTAATAGCTCCCCAGAGGCTTGAATTTTTTTACCAGTAAATTAATCTTGAGTTCAACATTTTCTTGGGTGCATCACCCCAAAACCTCCAAATTCGTGTCCCATTTCGCCAGTATTGCCTCATCAGTCTGAAAACTTGGTGGACGTGGGCCCGGGATGTTGTCTTCTATTTTGGTTTGAAAATTTTAACTTCAAATCGAAAATTCCAAAATTCTTGGCATTTTCTTGGTTTAAATTCAAAATTTCCAGCGGGTGGCAACCCTAGGCTAATTTTGACGCTTCTTTATCATACACTCTATTTGCTGGGAGAACATAATTTTCGGCCAGGGAAGATGGTGGCTATTAGCATATGAAGGTTTGGCTAGAGAGCCTATTTTGTGGGTGTAACGAAGTATACTCTCTCAATCTTTAGACTGTAGCTCGGTTGACGGTTTCATCTTCAGGGATCAAGCGATCTGATCTCTCTGCGGGCCTCTGCAGTATCCGAAAGCGTTTGGGCGCAAGTTTCGGCGCGATGCGTTTTGATTAGAATAAAATGTACACTGTCGATAGAAGACGTTGTAATTACAATATTAACAATACAGGTAAGGCACATTTTTATTATACGCTGCTGCATTCAGAAATGTTCCGTCCATTACAGATGTTTGATTTCGTAAAACCGCTAACTGAATAAGATTCGAACCTTGCTGCCGCAAAAATTGCCCGTCCACGGAATTTGCTCTCGGTAAGAAAGGTCGAGAAGTGAGATGAGATGAGATGAGATGAGATGAGATGAGGAGAGAAACTATCCAGGTGACCGTTTTTAGTGGGGGGCGGTACGTAGCTAGTAGTCTGCGCTGCGATGATTAAAATAATAATTATTATTAATTTCTTTACACGTCTACTTCCTTAGCGCTAGTTCAAAAAAACTGTTCGCCAAACTGGGTAAAACTGTTAAAAAGACCACTTACAAATTCCCAACGTTTCACTAACAGTTCTGTAAGCTTTATTGGGGGGCTTCTGATTGATAAAAAAATATGCCTCTTTTCTTTTTTAAGTCAGAAGCCCTCTGATGAAGCTGACAGCCCCCTGACAGAACAGCTCGTGAAACGTTGGGAATTTATTAGTTGACTTCTGTGCAGTTCTACCCAGTTTAGTTAGCACTAGAAGTTTTTTTGATAGTTATAATTGATTTACCTGATCTTCCATACAACATATACACATAAAATACACTACGTTATACATATACTTGCCAAAATCAGTCGTTAATTTTTCTTAGAAAATTCTTTTTTTTTCTGCTCCATATTTTCTGGTAGTGACGAACAAAGCCAATTTTCTCCTGACTCCTGAGTTTAGGTTTTAGCGCGTTAAGTGGTAAGAGAGGAGAGGTGCTTTGGAATTATCAGGGTTAGCATAACAATTTCACAAACAGCCGCTACGTGTTCTTTGCTTATGAGAAAATTTATTATGGTGATTAAATTACTGAGCGTATTGTGGCATCTTTCAGAAAAAAATCAAACCGACGGCATAACGATTACTTGCTTCAATACCAATCAAAGTAGTAGAATACTTTTCGAGTGTGTCGCCGTCAAGCAATAAATCGTTTGTACCCAGGTATTATTCTCTACAGTAACATAATGCTTAACACGCTAACAGCATTAACAGAGGCATTCGAAAATGTACCTAACTTCTGGAATGTGCGTTACAAGTAAATACTCAACAATAACATAACTTTCATGATATATAAACTACCCTGCATTTAAAAACCAACATAGATTCCCATTTGAAACCCTATCTTCCACCACGCATTCAATAAAACAATAAATAATAAAAATAAACAGTGTCACAATAAATATAGGTATGAATATAATCAAACAGTGCTGCCGTACCGTTGCTATTTACAAAGTAGGTATTATTTATTTAATAGGTAATATCCAATACTTATTATTTACTTCAACTAATGATGATTATACTTCCCCACAAAGACACAATGCTTTATTGTTAACAAAACGAGAATGATTCTTAATGGATACAAACTTCAACATGAAATTTTAAATTCTAAGATCACATTGAACTTTTGTCACCAGCATCACACTTATCCCCATCTACCAGTAAGTGACAACGAACTATAATATTATCTACCCAGGGCTTGTCCCCCTAAGAGTTGCCATCGCCATTTATGCCAACCTACTGCGGACTACTCTCCGTGTTGCTGGGCGACGAGGGCCCACTTTCTTGCGGCGACGAAGACGACTCGTTCACTTCGTCCTCCTGTCGATCACTCGAATTGGGCGTCGACTCACTCGTCTGCCGGTCTCCCGACGGAGACATCACGTCAATGTCTTCTTCCTGGACGCGCTCCTCTTTGATCTCTAGCGGCTCCTGTTTCATTGCACTCGAATCGGCTTCGTGCACTTTCCTAATGTGCTCCTCTACATAACTTTGGCGTGAAAACAACTCCCTACAGTGCGGACATCTCACATGCTGGGTGGCCACGTGGCTCTCCAACAGATCGAGATCGGCAAAGTCTTTACCGCACACCGGACAAGCGAGATGTCCGAGCTTGTTGCCGTTCATTTGCTCCTCGCGTGACGCGTTGGCGTCGTCGACGGCGTCGTCGACGTCCATGTGATCGCCGTGGTGGGACCGCATGTGGACACTGAGATTGCGCGCCAGGGCGAATTCCTTGCCGCAATCGACGCACGGGTGACTCTTCTTGCTATTCGACGAGTGTTTGTGGTAGCGCTGATGCGCTTGGAGCCCCAACGCACTGCTCAACTCTTTGTTACACTCGAGGCATTTGAACAGCGCCGAACCCTTGCCGTTCGGACTCTTGCTCTTCGACTTTTGTTTCGGTGACTCGGCAGTCTTGTAGTAGTGCATGCTCTCTGCAGACATGTCGAAGGAGGTGGTGTTGTTGTTGAGGTGGTGGTAGCTGGCCGCCATCGCGTTCGCCGCGTCCTCGTCCAGATGCGCGAAACTGTGGTTGTCCAGCTCGGCGCGGAAAAAGAAGCGCAGACTGCACCGCGAGCAGTCGTACGGCCTCGCCGAGAGCCCGTGCTCGAGCATGTGATGCTGCAGCCCCTGCGCGCCGGTAAACACCGAGCTGCACAGGTAGCACGTGAAGCTGCCACATCCGGCGAACGTATGCTCGATCAGGTGCGCCTGCAGCTTGAGCGGCGTCGATAGATGACGTCGACACAGGTGACACTCGTGCGTCCCGCCGCCGTCGGTCATCATGTGCGTCGCGACGTGCAGCTGGATCTCGCGCTCCGTCTCGAAACTCACTTGACACTTGATGCACTGGTACGTCTTGCGATGCACCGCGGCGAGATGCACCTCGAGCGCCGACGCCGACTCGAACTTGACTTGGCACTCGCCGCACCGGTGCGCGTCGTCGTGGTGCGACAGCTGCGGCGACGCCTTGCGGTGCATGCGGTAGCAGTCTTTGCACACGTACGACGCGGCCTGGAGGGTGCCGGCCGCGATGCCGTTGCCTCCCGTCATGATCAGCTTGTGGAAGTCGAACTGTTTCAGACAGAGGCAGCACTGGAACAGCGGCTCGGGCATCGCAGAGTTCTTCAGATGGAAGCGCGCGTGCATGCGCACCTCGATGTCGGAGATGAGCGTTTGACGGCACACGACGCACGGCGTCGGCAGCAGCACCTGCTGGCTGTTGTTGTTGCTCTGGCCGGTGTTGTTGTTGTTGTTGTTGCTGTGCTGGTGGAGGTGCGTGAAGAACTGGTCCTCGTTGATCATGGTCGCCTTGCACTGGGTGCACGTGCTGCCGGCGATCACCTTGCAGTGCGTCAGCTTGTGTTCGGCGAGCACGGCGGCCGACGGGCAGAGCTCGTCGCAGATGTTGCACTTGTGTTTGCCGGACGCGCCCGAGCCTTGCGAGTGCGTCTTCATGTGGTTTTCCAGCTCGGTGCGCGACTTGCAGTTCTCGCTGCAGTACGCGCAGTGCAGCGAGACGGCGCCGTTCTTGCCGCCGCCGCCGCCGCTTCCGCTCGGCTTCACGTGGTGCACCAGCTTCCGGTGCGACTGCAGTTCCGCGTCCGAGCCGAAATCGCAACGGTCGCAAATGTCGCACGTGTTTCCGGTCGCCGGCTCGGCCTTCTTGGTGTTCGACTCGTTCGCGTGGTTGTTTGCGCTCGGCGCGTTGTTGTTGCTGCTGGTGGTGACGGCGGATACGGAACCGTTGCTCTTGGACTTAGGCGACTTCTGCGCGGCAGCGTCGGGCAGGCTGGCGCCGTTGCTGTGGTGCGTCTGCATGTGCTTGTCGAGCAGGAACTCGACGTGGAAGCCTTCCTGACAGAGGTGGCAGTGGTACTGCTTGGAGTGGGCGGCCAGGTGGAACTGCATCTCCAGCTCGGACGCGAAACTCAGGTGACAGAAGAGGCAGCGATGCTGCGGATGACCCTTGCCGACCGGCGCGGCCATGTGCGGGATAGGCGCGTGCGCGTTGCGTACGTGCACGCCGAACTCGACCTCCGTCCGGTAGACGGCGTTGGAGGCGACGCAGGCCGTGCACCGGAACAGCTTGCACTCGTTGCTGTGCTTGACGGCGAAGTGCACCTGGATGGCCACCTTGGAGTCGAACATCTCCTTGCACAGCGAGCACCGGTACAGGTGGTGCGCGTGGATGTCCATCAGGTGCTTCTGCAGCTCGTCGGGCTTGGCGAACAGCTTCAGACAGCTCTGGCAGCCGTACTCGGTGGCCGTCGCCATGAAGTGCGACGCGACGTGCTGGTCGAAGGCGTGGTGGTCGTCGGTCGCGCCGCCGCCGCCCGCCGCGAACTTGGCGCCGCAGTGTGGACACGCGACCGTGTTGCTCGACGTCACCGGACTCTTGGCGACGTTGTTGACGCGCTGCGCGTCTGCACTGTTCAGCAGACCCATCAGATCCATGCCACCGCCGCCGCCGGCGCCGCCGAGCAGGCCGCGGAGTCCGCCGGCTTCCTCCAGGTGCGCCTTCAGGTGGTTGCGAAACGACTCGAAATCGGGCAGTGCGGCGCTGCACTGGTTGCATAGCAACGTTCCCGGATGGTCGTACTGGTTCATCTGGCTCGACGGTGTCGTCGAGTCGGCGTTGGAAGACAGGAGGGCGTTCTCGGCGGCGATCTTTTGGCGTTTGGCTTGCCGTTCTTCGCTGTGCTTCGAGTGGCGATGCGACTTTTTGCTCAGGTCGGTCGGCTTGAGCTGCTCGGAGACGGGGGGCGACGTGTTCATCATGCCGACGCCGTTCATGTGGCCGTGCATGAGGACGTAGTGGTCGGCGAACAGCGTCGGCGACGGGAACGACATCGAACACTGGATGCAGAAGAGGCCCGGCGAGGAGCGGTTGCTGTTGTCGTTGTGGTGGTCCTTGACGTGGCCGGGCGGACTGACCATGCCGTGGACGCCGATGGCGTGTTTCTGCATGCCTTGGATCGTGCCGAAACGCATCGTGCACAGCTCGCACGAGTAAGGCATCTGCAGGGAGGACGTGGTCACCGTGTGGTTGTTTCCGGTTCCGTTGGGCGACGAGAGGTGGTGGTGGGGGTGCACGTTGGGGCTGGGACTGGCTTGGTGTCGATGGCGGTGCGCCAGGCTGGAGAACTCGCGCATGTCGCCGTTCAGGATGGAGCCTGCGGAACCGAAACGTGAGATCAGCTCCAGCCATAACTGAACGAACTTACTACGAGATATAGTCTCTGCTTTAGGAATTAGATATGATTCGGTTTATCTTTATTGAAAACAATGTTTAATCGACAGGACTCGGGGTTTCTACCCGTGTTGACTTGGTCACTGACTCGAGCACAGAGCTGTGTTGCCAAATACCAAATTGCCTCCCCAACTCATCAATTATAGGTATAGCAATATGGTATGTGAGGGTTGCACTTGGTCTACGAGATATTTGACAACATAGCCAGACCCATCTATTCTGGAAGATAACATGTTCGGGATGTTGACATGGGTATTTACAAGTGCGAGGCTTAAAACGTTTCAAAATTCCGTGCACTCCTAACTGAAGCGAAGACTATACAGAGACCAATGTCTGCATACTCTGTCTGCAGATATATCGTCTTCACAGCAACTATGCGGGTTTTCCCGTGAGATTGCATGCTGCCAAATTAGCAACGTATTTTTCACCATCTTGGGCGTTTAGCCATTGCTGTATTGCTTAAAACTTGGCTTTCACATGGTATTTATTACTGGCTGGACGTCGAAGAAACCGGAAAAAGTGCTACCAATTTGGCAGTGTGAGCACCGCTTATGCAGTTGTAAATTGGGAACCAAACAATTAAAAAGAGGCGGCCAGTGGCCCTGAGACCTACCCGTTAAAATCAGGAATAATCTGATATTTTCCCTGGACTTCGTACGCACTAAACCAGGATTATTTTCACCGGGAAACAAAGCGTGAAACTCCCAGAAAGCTACCAAGCACGATGCTTTTGAACAAATTTGAGTACATAGCTAGTAAATTAAAAGTAAAGATATTTAGCTAGGATTTGTTTACGCCTAGTGGTGTTTTTGTCGCATTATCTTAGTTTTTTATTTGTAAAGCTGGGCTTCCATGAGATGCGCAATGCAGCTGTTTCCAAAATATTGGGTGTTTAGCTAATCAGACACGAGTATTATTTTTATCGTTGTAAATTAGCATTTCTGATAGGATGTAAATAAAAAAACAGAGGCCGAAAAATTGCTCTGAAACTCGAGCTTTTCACCCCTGAAGAAGTGCACAACACAATACAACGAAACGTCAGGAATGTTTAAGCAATTTAACCTCTTTTGCGAATTGCACGAAAACTACGAGTGAAATTCACTCGCCAAATGTCAAAAGGACGTCGCTTTCTGCAGCAAGCGGCCACGTTTTGGGCATTTCGCGATGAATTCCCCTCACTCCGGCCAGTAACAAGACAAGACTCACCATGCATCGCTTGCACGTGAAGCTGCAACGCCTCCATCGTCGAGAAGCTGTCCTTCGTGCAGTAAATACACGCCAACTTCGGCGCCGGAAAAGACATCGGCGACCTGATCATCGGCATCTCGCCCAGCATGAGTCCTCCCAGCAATCCCCTGGCCAGCGATCCTGGCGGCGAGCCCGACATGTCCATGTGGTGGTGCGTGAACATGTGCCCCTGGAGTTCCTCTGGCTTTCGGAAGACATCACCGCACTGGAGACACCGGAAGGACGTGACACCGGCGCCGGGACTTGGCGTGTTGTTGCTACTGGCACGACTGCTGTTGCTGTTGTTGTGGTGTCCGTTGTGGTGGTGGTGTTGGTCTTTCTTGTGGTTCTGCATGTGCGATGTGAGGGCCGCGGCTGTGTTGTACCCTCGGTTGCAGATCGTGCACTGGAAGGGCTTCTGGTTGTCGTGCGTCTTCATGTGGATCTTCAGGTGGTCGCTGGAAGGTAAAGTTGACGTCAATTATAGCCATGTTCCTCTAGGGAATCTCAATTTTGGTTTCATCACTCCAATTTGGAGCAAAATCATTTGTTTTTTCCCATATAAAAAGTATATGCGGCCCCTTGAATCATGGAGCACCAAAATCTTTCTTGACAAGGAATACACTTTTAAAGCCAATTACACGGCTAAGAACGGCTTACACGGCTTAAGAATATTAAAATCACTTCAAAAATACCTGCTTACTCGAGGATTTGAACCCCGGACCTTTTGCTTACATAGCAACTGCTCTACCGCTGAGCTAAGCAAGGTACATATGTACCTTGTACCTATGTACAATGTACCTTGCTTAGCTCAGCGGTAGAGCAGTTGCCATGTAAGCAAAAGGTCCGGGGTTCAAATCCTCGAGTAAGCAG
>QKMV01004336.1:0-10312 GCA_003287335.1 Lednia tumana
AAAATAAAAAACAACAAATTAAAATCTGTATATATATAAATCGGATGAATTCATTTCTCTCCAGATTGAGGGACATCCGAATAAATTTTTTAGGTTCTTGAAATTATAAGCTTGTTACAATCCAATTTATTTATTTTGGGGTAATTCTATGGGATATGTAACAACATCCTTTCCTCCCCATATCCCTTGAAAACACAAGACATACAACCCAGAGTGGTGATTTTTTACGATCTTCCAAACAGCTTCCCGGCTTCTTTAACCTGTCTTCATCATTATGCTTGTGTTACCATTCATTCCCTTCTACTGGCTATGAATTTCATTCTAAGACATTTACAGTTTCGTCGGTGCAATAAAGTTTGACGTTCACAATAAAACAATAATGTTAGTGGCCAGGCATAGCGCTTAAAGAAAAGTTTTAGATTAGTAACTATTTAGGCATACACCACCAAAACTATGAAAGCGGATACAAATTATTACCAAAAATACTGGTTCTCTTCGTTTCACTATGTAAGCGTTTACGAATTTTTGCCATTTTTGCCATTTTTGCCAGCGCTCATTTGATCTGGTAATCATTTCCAATTGATTATTATTCATTCTGACACTTTCTCATGACCTTGATCGTAAACAATCCCCTGTCAAACTATAGTCATAATAAGAACATTACTTTTTGTTGTGTTTGTTCGTAAAAATTTTATGCCACTGAAGTGATCTGATCACTAGTTCGCGTGCTCCATGTGTTTAGGAATTCATATGTTTGAACGACACGGCACGAGTAATGGCCGTTTGAGTCGGACACTACGTACGTGTATAGCAATTGCATTCGTTGATCACTTAACTAGACAGATACTGTTTCGGTTTCAAACGGTTTATGAATTAAATTAATCTCAGCATCTTTGAACTCTTTGGGATTTGGACTCACTTACTACCTATATGGCGAAGAAGAATTGGAAGATCGAGAGGGAGATGGTTTGAGCAGATTCGGTAATGTGTGGAAGAGAGAGCGAAGATTGGGCGAAAGTGGATTTGGGAGAGAAATGGTGGGCAGGTAGATGAAGATGGAGAATATTAGCGTAAAGAAAAGAGAGAATCCATGGACTTTAAATTGTGTAGTTGTGATAGTTGATCTGTCATAGTCAATTTTTAAATGGTGTTTCTACGCTAGATACAGCATAACTGGACATTTTAGTTTTGGAATTAAAAAATAACTCTTCCGGATGACCACACGAGTAAAATCCCAAGCTGACGTGACGTGAGGGAGAATTTGGGAGAGTTCGCGATGAGAAAGGGAGTTAATAAGGAGGTGGCCATGCCCTTTTGGTATCCATGAACTCAGTTCCTTATCCCTGCTGTTTCCTGGAATGGTCGCAAGATATCACTGAAACCCACAACTACGATGGCTGATCATCCGCCGATTGCACTTGGACCCTCCAGATTACAAGCCAGACATGTTGCACCGGGGATACCCTGTTCGGTATATTATGAGGTATACAGTTACTATACCGTTATAACATCCCTTGTATCTAGTGGTGAAATAATTATCGAATACGTAATCTAAATTCGTAGGTTTCCCAGAAAGAAAAAGAAAAGCGATTTTGTTTATTTTCCTGGGAAGTGATTTCAGCTTCATTTCCACTAATTTTCCTTGTCTGACTGCGAGAGAGGCCGCAGCACTTACATTTTCTTGTCTAATTGCCACACCAGTACACCGAATCGGTCAAATATACCTTCTTGCCAAATATCAGGTAAGCTTATTTTAAGAACAGTTCGGAGTCGGTGTGTAAAAGCTACCCATTCCAATTAAAAAGCAACGATTATAAAAATATAAGATCTTTACAATCTTATCCTCTACGAACCACCACAGGAGGGAACATATTATTGTCACATACGAAATTGTCTCTGTTTTTAAAAACACGCATGTACCTATCTTGTGTATACTCTCCCTGTAATGATCAAGGACGCGTATACACATTTTCCATCATTTATGATTTTATAATAGATATTCCAAGAACTATGAACCAGGTTCTAGAGAATCGTTTTCAATTGTTTGTGGCTTCTGGTAATTCGATAGCACACCACGTGACCACACGTGGGAGGGGTGAGTAAGCGAGCGTTACAAACATGAAAGGGTGGGACGGTCAAAAGGTTACCGTCAGCAACCATATCCTATTTTGATAAATACCCACCATGAACGCGATTTAAACCTCTGATCTTTGTCAAACAGTTTAGCCTGGGCGTTTTAATTACACGTGCCTTGATTTTTGCCAATTATTAGTTTTTCCGATTATTACATAACTTAAAAGTTCAACATATTTGCATATTTGTCTATTTTAAAGCCATTTTACACACACGCTGTTTAAAAAATCTGTTATGACAGTTATGCACAAGTGATGCTTATGGTGTATGCTCGTGACGGCGCTATAGGTGATGATCGTTCTGCAATGATAATGCGCCCAAGCCACGACGGAGTGGTTGTGTTGTCCCCGTGGTCTCTATCTGTCGGAGTGCAAGCTGCACGCTACCGCACGTTGCGCAACTCGGCATCGATCTATCCATGGTATGTCCGTCAGTAATCGTTGTTTATTACATGCCGCAGTGTAGGCCTGGCCGTAGACGACCGAATGATTGCCTGCCCTCCTGCCTACCGCCTGCCTGCCCGCCTGCCTGCCCGCCTGCTTGCCTTTATCTGTGACCTCATTGTGACCGATCCATGGATCGTACACCACTGATTAGCTCACGAATTTATATGCATGTGTAACACATTTTTGTTTAAATGAAATCAATATTCATGCGATTTTGTTTAGTTTCATACTTAATCTGACCCGGGAACAACTTCTCAACGCTAACATTAGTTGAGACCGTCAAACATAACTTTCAGCTATTTTTGCATAACGTTTAATGCAATTTTATTTTTTCCCGCCAGGGTTTTCCCTTTTCAGTATATTTCGCAGAGTCCCTGTAGCAAATTACTGCACGCTAAGTTCCGCGACCCCAATGTACACCCACTCACACATGTGTCAGCGGCTACGTCGGATGTCGTGGGGGTAGGATTAATAACTGAACTGAGTGTGCACACAGATTTTAAAGCTTCAGCTGATTATTGAAACATTGAATGCGTTTCCTGTATAGAATACCACATAGGAGCAAGTCAAAATCGGCTGGGTCAGCTTCCTCCTTAGTACGAGTTCCGAAAGAGATTCAAAAATCTTTGTTACAATCACGTAGTCGCTGGCATGAGTTTCCTGATGTCACAATCGAGAACAAAATGCTTTATAAACTTTTTTTGTGTACAGGAATGGATGGGTGTCCGTGTAGGCAATACATTATGTTAGCACCTTTTGGTCTTCTAGAGAAATGATGAAATGCTTCTGAGCCAAAAACAGTTTCGTCATTTGTATTTCAAAGGTGGCAAGCGCAACTCATATAACAGTTTTGGTTAGGCAATTTGTAAATGTGAATGTGATACACTGTATTATGTGTATATCGATGCATAGCTTCTTTACACTTGAGGATTATTTTATTTGAATTCAATTGCACTCTGTTTGGAAATAATCTCCTTTCATGCATTACGTTTTCAAAAACAGCAGCGCTATTTTGCAAAGGCCGCGTTATATGCGCAAGGATGATAAAACGTGTGAGCAGCACAATTTGTTAGCCCTGACACATTCCCATGGCTACCAGAAGAGTATTTTGGAAATTGATCTTCTGTTAATTGAGAATTGCTTTAGTGATTACTGCAAAAGGATTGTTTTAAAAACAAGGCCAGCCGTGAGACCGAGGACTTCACTCGTTCAATGACTTATGTGACACAGTGAAAGTGTGCCCAGCAATTGAGTGTCTCTTATTATCGATATGACCTGTTCACTGCTCAGTGCAGGTACAGCAAAACTCGACATATAGGTAGTCAAGCTGCTCGTTGTTCGCTTCTACAGCAAGAGCCTCATCTCAATATTATTACTTTTTCCATTTTAATAAGCTAATGTATTCCACGACATGTCATGGCTATGAGCGGGCCCCAACCTCTCGTAATATTACCTAGTGATTTAATTAATTTAGACCGGAGTGCAAAGAGGTTTTTGCCAACATACCCATATAACTAGTACCTGCGTCTAATTAGTTGGTTTCAATTTAATTTCAGTTATTATTTTACGAAACTCGGGGGTTACACAAAGAAACGGAACAAGTTGTTTAAGACTAAAAGCTTCTGACAAAATGATATCACTATTTCCTTAATGCGCTTTGGTCATTTGATATTCCAGCAGATCAATCCTTCATCTGTTGGTAGCGTTTTACGCCCCCTACACTTGTCATGTATTGCGTTTCAGAATACTATTGACGTTGCACAGATTTAGAACTTAACATCTAAATTTGTGACATTACGTTTAGCCATGTTTGACTACAAACTGTACACCATCGTGTGTCCTTGTCCCAAATGAAGAACTTCACATCTTTTGCTCATGACTACTGCAGCGGCTACTACTATATCTATGTCAAACGTATCAGTTGATTCAGTTATGAAATGAAATTAATGAATCAATGCTTAATGAGAGGTTGAGCTAACAATTTCCCCTCACCAAGTAAATACTTTGGGTCATATTATGTCATTTTACGCTACCTTTGGAAAGTCTTGATCGTTTATGGAAGTCTCCTTGCCGCTAATAAGGACATACCAAGAGACACTTTGCTTTCTTTTTGATACAGCTTGGTCATTTTAGTTGCACTGCAGCAATATAGTACAGAAACGTATCGATTTAAAATTTTGAAGTGAAACTCGACGTCGTCTGGTTAATTGATTTATTGTTTTGATTTTGTTTCATCTGGGTTATATATGTTGTTTTAATATCCTTATATGACCTGTTGATACATACATTTTTCATCACTTTGCTTGACAAGTGTGTTCTACTAGCGCACAGTGTGACTATTAAATTATTTTCTCAGACAAATTTAGAACAAAACTCGAAAGGACTCCTACTGTAACTACAGCCCCTTTCTTAATGTCACTCTTCAAGATGTTCGTCATGCATTGTGACCTTAACGACTTCCATTATTCGAAATATTAAACTATAAACCGCCCATTCATGATCTCGTCGTTGATTTCGCCAACTTACAAATTGCCATTTTGTTTTGGCTAGAAGTTTAACTGGCCCTGCTATTTTGGATGGGTGCTCTCATTTCTGTAAGTGTGACTCTTCAATCTTTTCCCGATCGTGACCTCAGCTTCTTGATTTCCACAAATGAATATTTTCTGCTCCCATAATTCCACCCACCGCCGAAACTAAGGGTCTCAAAAGGACCAATATGAAAACTTCTCACAAACTTTCTTCTGATTTTGTTGCGATGCTCCTCGCACCGTGCTGTCTCTGCGTAATGTTATGTGTGTTTTAAACTAATATTTTACAGAACACAGATCCTATAAAAACAGAAACAAAGAACATCGTACGTTTTTTACGTAAATTTCAGGTCTGTCTACCTGCATTGTTCTTAATTTCGGCTTCTTTTTTTATATACCGACCGACAGACAAACGCGCCTACAAATTGACTTCAGAGATTAGAGTTAGACCGTGCTATACGAATGAAACGATCTTCGGAACGATCGAATTCTCAATGAACATTTATTTAGTTTTTGTGCCATTTTTTGCTCAATTAAGAATTATGTTAATTATAAATTGGTCCTTGAGTGCAGACATCGTTCACGTGTATCGACGGTGAGCTCCCTCAGCCACCCACCTCCGACCTCTATATCAGGCTCAAAGGATAATATGCTAAACAGTGGTAGATATCACTTGCTGTCTCTGTGTAGTAGAAGTGTGTGCGAGTGAGCTTTGCCTTATTTGTCTCAATATTGTTCTAGCTAAACGTACGGTGCTACGTGATGAATACCGAAATAGAATAAATTACAACAAGGTCACCTGTTGATTATATACACCTCCACACACTGAGTTACGCAAAACTTTTATATACATGGACTAATTAGGATCTCTTAGAGATAGAACAAGCTCAACTAACCAGACTTGATTAAATAGAGTAACGTTTTTCTTTTAGCTAGCATGTATAATAGAGTGAGGCGATTTTAATTGAGCGGTTAACGTTTATTTGAACGGCAGCTGTAGCTTTGAATTTGGAAATCGGTGAGTGCATATTTTGGCGATTTTCACTTGTTTTTTTTATTCAATCTTGGTCTCATGCCGAACTTGTGTGCTATGTGTGTAGGAGGGTTTGAGAGAGATGCCATTTCCCGATAGTTGCCTGGTTTTCCATCGCTCTAGTCTCCGTTTGAAGACTTTTATATTTAAATATGTCATGTATTCGTATAGGTTCCCAATTAGTAAGCTCGTGCTTTCGTAACAAAAATTCTACCTTTAAGGCATTTGAAGAGATGTATTTTTTGCCTTTTCATATTTTTTATACGATGTCTAAGACATGCCGCGATACCCACCCAGGTAGCCCAAATAGTTCACAGCCTAACAAAGTCAGCCGAACACATTTTGTGTACTGGTGCATTTGATCAGACAGGCCTGCCTTCTGCCATCTAGAGGAATTTTAACCTCCGCGGGTGACTTCCGTCGGTTTTTTACCCACTTTTTGCTTTTTGACACTCGCATATGCTGGCGATATATACCTACTGAACAGCCACATTGCGATGCCATATTGAGAGTGCGTGCTAATAATTAGTATTGATTTGTATTCTGATGAAATATTCACAAGTTCAGATGCAAAACAATGGTCAGTTTTCGAGCGTATAGGCTTGCTACCGGACTGTCCCAAGGCGACTCACTGTAAACCATATGCCGGTTGACGTATTCACATATCCACGAGGGTTAGAATAACAAATAACGTTGTTGTCTGTTAAAGATCTCTCTTCATTCTAAGCTTCGCACACCTCGATTTTTCTACTGGTTAATACATTAGCCTAAGCGAATCAACATCTAGCCCATGCACTGAGATGAGTAGCCTATTGCCACAGGAGAATAGGAACTTGTGCCAATGGTAATTTTATGGTGGTAAATTACTGACCAGAGCCTAACAAACACCTATCACGACTTGGAATGTTATAGTTTTAGTTTGATTATTTTGAGTTTCTGACACGTGGGCGTTGTATCGAAGATTCTCAAAGCATCGGAATGCCACAGTATAGAACTATCGAACAAGGCTAGTATTATTCATAGAACTAGCCTTGATGGATACAGTATGGCAGGCGTTACAAATTGCATCTGGTCTCATATAGTTACAGTATCTCTATTTGATGACCAGAAGTAATTAATCAAGGAGGGTAAAATCAGACGGTTTCAGTGAATGTGTGCAATACTGAATGCACTTTTGGTGTGGGAAATGGCAGCGTTTCGTATTCAAACAACTGCCTTTGTTTTTTCTTCTCGACCTCGCAGGAATCTTGGTGAATTGGGTGGACCGACCTGGAAGATCGGCAACTCGACTTGAGTGTTCACTCCGCGAGCATTACTGCGATGGCAGGTCGCGGAAAATGACAGGGTGATAATCTCGGCTTCAAGCCTGTCAAACTGTCTCCAAAGCGACTTGACTCTATTCCGCTCTGGCGACGTTTTCTCTAACTGTGATACGGTTGAGACGTCGCGTAGCTTTTCTTACAACAAACACCCCAGCCTTCCTTCTTCGTCGCCAACTCTAATGATCGTTAACTCTGTAGAGATATCCTGAGTACTCAGAAAACCAAATCAATGACTTTTAATTTACAGTGTCATCAGGAAATGAAACATAATTGAATGCTTCTCGTACTTTACTTTAAACTTTATTTTTTTTGTATGAAATATCAGTCAAAGAACCTGCGCATTCTTCGACGTAAACTCTTACATTTTTATACCTTTTGTAACCTCAAACCAATCTTTGTAAGTACCCTCGCCTTTTGAACGCGTATAAAAGCTCCGTGCCGCTAATATGAACTATTTACAATACAGTGGAGAAGTTCTATTCAGGCTATCATCAAAGTAAGGCTCGTGCACACACACAAACTGGGAACGGCGAGCCCGAGAGCGTCCATGGCGCCCTCTCGACACGGTTAGAATGGCAACTCAAACTATAGACCGAAATCCAACGCTAGAGACTTCTCTCTAAGCAAGGTGACAGATAATCGATAATGGTCTCAGTATACACAATTCGAAGTGATACTAGACCCCACTATTATGACTAGTGTATTATGTTGTAATTGTCTGTTGTTGTGTTTTATTACTGTTCTTTTCATGAGGAAACATGATGTTTGTAGGCTAGCATGAGTTTGCAGGCGAATTATTGAGGCTGTCAGTGACATTTGTTTAAATGCCATAAATTTTCCACCGAATTTTTTCGTGTCTTTAAAATACTTCTGAAATTTGTGCGCTTTGGGCATAATGTTTTATTTTTTGCCTAACTTTAGGGAAAAATTCCTACTGATACGAAAATCAATAATTTTCAAATTTCCAAGCACTGCTTTCTGCTGCAAGTCTCACGTAGGCGTCAAAAAATATTTAATGTAATAAAAATCTATTAAATAGCTGTGTCTGTTAGCATGCGTAGTAAATGTTGTTGCCATGAATGGTACACGATGCACGTGCAACTTAGTGCGTTCATATAAATGTGCAGTTAATTTCACTGAAGTCAAGAGAAGACGATAATTAGATTTATGAAGATGTAGTAATGCCATAGAAGTCGTATATAGGACGTTAGGCAGTGAAACCATTCGCTCAATTTACAACCACCCATGCGTGAGTCGGGATTGACACTAAAACGATAGATTATTGATAGATATCATTACGCCTCATTATTCATGTAAATATCCATCTCACGTATGGTCTTTTTTATTAGCTTCACTACGAACACATTTTCAGTTCATCTTTGAGAATCGGGAATGCATAACAAAGTTTTTACTGGCTCATCCAAAAATATATTATTTCTTAAGACTTTAAAGTTAGGAATGATAGCAGGTTAAAAAAAAGAAGGTCCTCCAAGAGCTGGGATAACACTTATTTTCGAGTGCGGCACTTTCGACCAAGGGCCCTTCGGAACCATAAATAGTAGGTCGGGCGCTTTTTCGACCATGGTGACCTATTGGAGGACCTTAAACCAGAAAAAAATCGCGACCAATAGCGTACGCGCCTTTCATTCTTGTGCATAGAAAAAACGTAGTTTTTTATTAAGTGTATTCGTTCAGCCACAACACGCGGATTCTGACGGTATGTGTCTTATTTTTGCAAATTCCTTTTTAATTTTCGCATCGATTGAGTCGGCGAAATCTTAAATACATTTGATGAAAGTATTGAATTTCACAAATATATTTTGGAATGCCATTTTACAGTCGGTATGCAAATTTTCATTTAGTGGTTTACATACAGCCCGTTTGAGTTTTACGTTCATTATGTTTGAGATCTAAAATATTTACGTGTCAAATCAACATACCTACAATTTAAAATGCATCAAGAAGAAACACCGCCGTTGAATAAAACAGTGTCTTTCATTTTGGAGTTATTTTGCTCCAGAAGATGTCCACATTTTCATTGTCACTTAAGGAGTACACCGGAAGACCTGAGCCGAGTGGCGTTGGGAGATGTTTTCGTAAGATAAACTGTTTAGCCTCGCTCTGACAATCAGCACCACTATGAAGGCGCGATTGTAATTTATATGTATACCCTTCTCAATGTTGGACAAGATAACATGGAGAACATTGCAGCCGTATGAGTACGGGGTGATGTTTGCTAATCAACAGAAGGAGATTCCGACGAATATGTGGAGCAAAAAGGTTGCGTCAATTTCAGCCTTCCAATAATTTGTGCGATATCTTGCCATTGATATCTTCTGTGTCTGAAGCACCAGAGACGATTGAGTGGGACAATATTTTGGTTATTTACATCTCGAGAGGGATTCTGATTATCAACATTGACAGTATTTCCTTGTCTCTCCATCCCCAAATTTGATTTTCTATAACCACGTGATACGTGAAACCCCTTCACGTGCGCAAACCATGTAACAATTTCAAAACCACGTAAATACATTTTTCTTTCACACGCACTTATTCAGTATTCACTACACCGTTGACGCTCTATCTTTCCAAAACTCGAGATCATTCACCACAATAATGATAAGAGATTACAGAGTAGCTAACATAAAAGAGTTAGCACTGGCTTCTATATGTGTACATGTTTCATGCCACCTTTTCAATATAACCGCGCATGTTTTGCAAATGGGTAAGCGACGTGGTTGCTAAAGGGTGGTAGCAACTTATGGAAAGGGGCAAGTGACGTCAGCTGATGGTATCCATAGCAACCTTGGGGTGTTGTAATCGCTAAGGAAGTACCTATATATATATATA
>QKMV01004337.1:0-10207 GCA_003287335.1 Lednia tumana
GGGTCATGGGTGACCGAACGATTTGGCGTGTTGGATACACCGGTTCTCGTGAGATCACCGAAGTTAAGCAACATTGCACTTGGTCATGGGTGACCGAACGGTTTGGCGTGATGGATACACCGGTTCTCGTGAGACCACCGAAGTTAAGCAACATTGCACTGGGTCATGGGTGACCGAATGGTTTGGCGTGTTGGATACACCGGTTCTCGAGAGATCACCGAAGTTAAGCAATATTGCACTTGGTCATGGGTGACCGAACGGTTTGGCGTGATGGATACACCGGTTCTCGTGAGACCACCGAAGTTAAGCAACATTGCACTGGGTCATGGGTGACCGAATGGTTTGGCATGCTGGATCCACCGGTTCTCGTGAGATCACCAAAGTTAAGCAACATTGCACTTGGTCATGGGTGACCGAACAGTTTTATTTGCTGGATCCACCGGTCTCGTGAGATCACCGAATTTCAGCAGTATTGCCATGAATCAGAGGTTGGATCGGCGACCATTCATGCCAAGACGAACTTCTGTTCGGGAGAGTGATATTTGAAGCTAGTACAGCAGCTTCACCCTCGACAGTACAGATTAGTGGAAGAATACTACTGCATCGAGTTGTACCGTCCTTCGGAAGGGACGTTAAGCGGTGGTCCCCTTGGTGCTTTTCGACAGGAGTAGGCTACGTGCTGGCTCCGAGTTTCCCCTATCTCAAATAGATTCATCATCTTCATCACCCTATCACTGACCAACGCCTAATTACCTATGCCACAGGGCGTGACGGGGGTTGCGTCGTTAAATACCAAGTAATCAATCGATTATCGTGCTCGCTGTTAACACATAAAAATATCGGTTAAAATATGTGCAGGTCGCTATAATGATACAACTTCCAACCGCTGACCGTCTGCTAGGTACAAAAGTCTTTGCTTTAGTTAGGAGTGCACGGAATTAGAGGTGATCAGGTTTGTCTTTATTGAAATCAATGTTTATTTGACAGGACTCGGGTTTTCTACCCGTGTTGACTTGGTCACTGACTCGAGCACAGAGCTGTGTTGCCAAATTCCAAAACGCCTCCCCAACCTATCAATTATAGATGTAGCAATATGGCATGTGAGGGTTGCACTTGGTCTACGAGATATTTTACAACATAGCCAATCCCATCTATTTGTGATAGACAACATGTTCGGGATGTTAACATAGATGCTTACAAGTGCGAGGGTTAAAACGTTTCAAAATTCCGTGCACTCCTAACTAAAGCAAAGACTATACTTACAAGTGCGAGTATTAAAACGTTTCGAAATTCCGTGCACTCCTAACCAAAGCAAAGACCATACCAACCTATAACCATGGAGTGTAAGAACAATAAGGCTACGCACTGCCCTAACAAGGTGTGCGATGTGGATGGATCGCGTGGGTGTGAAACGAAATGAAGAAACCAACATTCTTCACATCTCCAGCCCATCATCTCGCGTGGCTACAATACACTACGGTACGGTACGGTACGGAGCGGGACGGGAACCGGCAACAACATCAAACGAATCATCCGCGCACAATGTTATAATGAAAGCAAAAAAGCAATACGGCCGTCGGCGGTATTACTCATTCAATACTCGACAAGCCAAGTTGTACCACCACCACCACGAATCTACGGCTAATTCTGATACTGCCTATTCTCGTACTGCCTACGCTACCTACTACCCTAATTTTTCTTACAATGCCTACAAACCCTCTCGCGGTCATTTTGTTTCTCATAATGCCTATTCTTATAATGCCTACGAGGGGACTTGGTCACGTGGCCCCGAACGTTTCCGAAATCGCAAGCGGCTGTCGGTGGAGGAGCCATGCCGGTGTTGATTGATAATGGAGGCGTTAGGGATCGACGGGGCGACGTGCGCGGTCTTGTTCAAAAATATATTGCACTCAAAGCCTATCGTTTCGAATTAGTGACAGATGGTGCCGGTATTGATTGAGACTTTTGATTGCAAACTTTCAGTGAACGCTTTTTTAATATTTCAAGGAAATCTTTTGAAGACGCAAGGAAATTTGGATCCCCGTCGATCCCCAACGCCTCCATTATCAATCAACACCGGCATGGCTCCTCCACCGTCAGCCGCTTGCAAGTTCGGAAACGTTCGGCTTCACGTGACCAGGTCCCGTTTAGGCATCATTAGAATAGGCATTATGAGAAAAAAATGACCGCCGGATAGGCTGTAGGCATTGTAAGACAAATAAGGGTAGCAGGTAGCGTAGGCAGTACGAGAATAGGCAGTATGCGAATGAGCCCATGCGCTCGATGCTTGGATTTCATTGAATGAGTCGAGCGGGTTGGTGAATCACCGCCACTTTCGCCGCCCCCCTAGTCTGCCCCCATCACCGCAGTGACAAGTTTGTCGTGTGACACAATCTGCCCCTGCATCTCGGGAGGCGGCGACTAGATCTGGACGCGATTTGCATCACAATTCCCCGACGTCCAGCGCTGTCCGAGAGTCGGCGGCGTCAACAAACGAGACCCATTCGTATTTTGTGTATTTTCGAAATACCTACGCTTGCGAAATGTTGTAACTTAAGGGTGGGTGCAAAGGAATAAGGATGAATCATTCGCCATGAACGCAGCACCGGGCTTGTTATTAACCAGTCGTTATTTAATTCTTAAGACTCGTGTCTTCTGCCTAATTTCAGCACTAGTTTTCAAGAAAACTCTTAGTAAATGGGTTTTACAGCTGAGAACTTCTAACAAACGAACTGCCAACGTTTCGCTATCTATACTGAAAGCTTGCCCGAAGAAGCTTTCAGTATAGATACAGAAACGTTGGCAGTTTGTTTGCTAGAAGTTCTCAGCAGTTAAACCCATTTAAAGTTTTTTTAAGACTCATTCGTATTTTCGATATACCCACGCCTGCAAAATGTTGTAACTTCAGGGCGGCTGCAAAGGAAGAAGGATGAAAATTGCAGCACGGGTTTTCCTACTTTCCCGTTTTTTCAAGTTCCATACACCCATACACCCATACACCCATCCCCCCCCCCCCTAACAGTATGTACGTAATATTGTAATTTATTATGGTTACACAATACGGGGGAAGAGAGATTAAAGGATTATGGCACGATATATGTGGCAGGGGGTTGCTAGAGCGGCCATCCTTAACGCGTATTCTATCAATATATTTTAAAATATTTTACATGGAGTTTAGAGGTGTACCGGATCCCACTATAGTAGTCCACACATTTTTCACCCAGTCTTCTTCTTTTTAACAAATATTTGGTTACGTATGGCGATGATAGGGGCGAGGGGGGGGGGAGGGGAATATATTCTAGTCTCTAAGGGGTGGTATCCATATCAGAGTTTGGTTAAAATGACCATTCATGTCTTTAGTATTGTTACCATTAGGTTTCCAAGGCCTAAACGGTCATGTTTGAAGCTTGCTATACAGTCTTGTTACCATGGTTTCCAAGGCCTACATGGCCATTTGAAGCTTGCTATACAGTCTTGTTACCATGGTTTCCAAGGCCTACATGGCCATTTGAAGCTTGATATACAGTCTTGTTACCATAAGGTTTCCAAGACCTAAACGGCCATGTTTGAAAGCTTTCTGAAGCAAAATGAACTGCTGCAAACATACAAAAACAAATTTGGTTCCAAATTTGTGCTAGCTTTTTCATTTCCACGCTCATCAATACTACGTGTTAAATAAAAGTGTTTGAATAATGTATCACAAACACTACGCGAAATATCGTTGTCAAACGCAATTCAAGTCGCCAGCAATGGCATATCTACCTGAACCAATTCGGTAAGTTCTTTCTTACAGTTGGCACCAACTTCCAGTGTGCTGAGCTAATAAATATGCGAGTGCAGCCGCGTGGTTTTATCGTCGACAGTGTTCGGTCGCGACGAGCTGAAACGCAACGCTACTTGGCATGCGTTACCATGGTCGCACACTACCTGTCCCAGCCACGCGGTGACCAACCAGACAGGATCCAGAGAAGGACGGTTACAACTTTCAAGTTTCGGACGAAAGGAATGTGCCAATCGCAGGGTGGTAGTGGACATGCTTTGAGAGGGAGAGGAACGGAATCCAGCACTTGACAAGCTCCTTACGGTGGAATGAGGGGCCTGGTTAAAAAACACGTCAGATTTGCAGTTTCTTTCAATCACTGCAGCTAAACCACAAGTGGCAGAGACACCAAACTTGGTTACCTCCAATAGAATTCAACTGGCTTTCTGAAAAGACGTATTGGAAATGTTTGTTTTTTGAACTTTTTTTAAATATCTGATTTTAAGTAAGATATTATCATTTTTGTGAACTTAAATCAGGTTTTTTAAAGACGTATGCATATAAAAATGTGAAACACAATTTTTTAAATAGCCAGTCAAATTCTCTTGGAGGTAAGCAAGTTTGGTGTCTCTGCTACTTATAGCTTAGCTGCAGTAATTAAAAGAAACTGCAAATAATCCTAAGCTACACAAATATTTTAATACCAGGTTTGAGTCGCCTTTCAGAATGCCTACCGCCACTAGACATCTCTTTTTAGATACCTACTTAACTCCCAACACGAATTATGAAACCAAAACAGGTTACAATCAATAAATGTGACATTTTCAAATCTACCAGATGACTAAAAGTAATGTAGACAATTAATTCGAACGTCTATTAACGCATACCGTGATGGGCTCTAAGTGGTTAGGGACCTCCCCAGAGCGGCATACCTTGTGACCAATCACTTCAGACGTGTCAAGCTAAAGAATTTCATCAGCGTCGACCCTCGCCGAGCAACAGATATGAAACGGTTGGGGTGCAGGAGGACGCCAAAGTGTTTTGGGTCAAAGAGCGCCGAAATGGCCCGCGCTTCTGAGGGAAGATTGAAAATTGCCAGACGTCTTCGAGGTTTGGCTGCTGAAACGAAAGGCAGTTTGTGAAATTGCATACTTTTGCCGTGCATGAGCATGACAGTACAGTCTTGCTACCGCAAGGTGTCCAAAGCCTAAACGGCCATATTTGGAGCTTGCTTTTTAGTAAAAGTGCACTGCTGGAAATATGTTAAACGTATTTGGTTCCAAAACTGTGACGGTGTTTTCATTTACACGCTCATCGACACGTGTTACATACGCGTGTTTGAATTGATAAAAAAATTTACGAGTAATTTAGTTGAAACACGCAATTAGTAATGCCAGTAATATAATATCTGCCTGAACCAATTCAGAAGTAATTAATTTTATACAGTTGGGTGGTTAGCTAATACAATGCGAGTGTAGCTGTGATATCCAGGGACTACAGTTTTTTTAATGTATTTGATTACCAAATTCTGTAGATCTCTTTCCGTAACTTCCAATCTAGAAAAAAGGCGGGTTTAATTTCTGTGTAGATACCGAATCAACATTGTTTTCGGCAGCGTATCAGCAGCGATTCTGAATCGCTGTAACTTATTCAACCTCAAATTGAGCTGGCATGCACAATTTAATTCACTTGCCCACGAGACAATTTTAAAATGCTCACATATAGCCCGTCCAGCCAAACGAATCGTCCACCAAATCATTAATAATGATCGATGATAGTTGAGCCGGCTGCGGCTTTTGGGTTATCATTTCTATAATTAAACAGCATCTATTCTTGGAAGCTGACAGCCACGATCGCGCGTACAACGAAATCATCGTGCAATTATTGGACATTCAGCAATTAGATTAAACTTCTCAGAATATCACCGGAAAACAACTGTAACGGATTGAAAAGAAGCTTTTAAAGAATAAAAACGGTAAATGTACGGCATGTGAAGTTTACCAGCAAACGAAGGTGACAGCAAATTGACTGGCTGTACCTGTTTCGGCTTCTCAAGACCACGCAGCCATTCTTTGGAGAAAGATTGAGCCATCTTTTCAAAGTGATGCGACACATTTCAGTTCTGTTGGAGAAGGGATTATGAGCGGAAGATGTTGGGCTAAGTGGTGGAATATTTTGACGGATAACGACATACCCGACGATATTTTGCAGTTGAAGATAAGATCGCGTAGATGCCGATAGTTTTTGTCTCTTTTGACAAAAACGTGGAGAGAGGTTATTGTCGATAAGTTTGCTGACTTAGAGGTGGATTCAATTTTACCTGAAATCGTGCACGTTGTGAAAATGAAGCCAAGCTTTCTGGTTTCGGAATATAAATTTAGCTTTCCTACGTTTATGGGGCTGGTAGCTAGAAAAATGTCATAAAATTCCTCAACAAACCGACGGGTTATGTAAAGCAAGGGTCGTGCATTCGTTTACTTGTCGGGAATGTATCTCACACACGGCGAAACAATGTCTTCAATCCGACGTAACATTATTAATGGCCCTAATGAAATGCAAAATTAAATTGGATATCTTAACACGTTACACGGGTCTGGAGAACAGTGTGGGAAGCAGTTTAAAATAATCAACACTATTAATACCAAACACTTGTCTGCTAGAAACCGAACGCCTTGCAAATTCAAACGGAAAAAAAAACACATAAAAACCAGTATTTCAAAAAAAAAAATGCAGCTCGGTATGCAGTATGTCTTATTAGCATAGGCGCCTGGTAACAATGTTAAGAAAAGTGGGTGTGCTCACGTTCAGTTCTGGACGTAACAGTGTGGGTTACAGTTGAGACTAAAAAGGCAAGACGAATTCTCAAATGCCAGACGTTTGAAACATTATTTATTGCGTCCTTGATACGGGCTCATTATTGATCGCGTTGGGACTGTACCTATACTCGATTGTCGGCGCCAAGAGATGCCTTGGTCGATCATAGCAGATCAATTCGATGATTCAATAATTTACCATACATGTGCGAGTAGATTTCCAGCAGCTCGCCGTCCATTTTCATAACATCGGACGTAACAACAACGATGCTAGCCTCTTCGGGGATCGAGCATTTGAATTATTTAGATCGTGTGCTTTTTTTTTCATTCGGTTAATGTCAAAGGGACCGTGGCTCGGGCACTGTAAGTGTTTCTTTTTTAATGAGCGCTCGTCATTTTATCGTTTTACGTATGCAGTTTGAAAAGCTGGTACGGCTGCTAGTTGGTAATTTTAGATCAATTTCTGATAACATTTCAGCTGCTTCTGCGAATACCGTTGCTATGACGGGAATTACAAGCTTTTCAGAAATTATTTTCGTGATTCGATGCAAAAAGCTTTCAAACCATCTGGTGCTACCCAAACACACTGCAAACGGGGAAATGTCATTAAATTTCCTAAAATATACAAGGTAGGTACCATTTTTTATTGATTTGAATAATTGAATCGCAGTTCCAGCTTTACACTTTCAGTTATTCCTTCCCTTATCTAGCGTTCGTGTTCTTTGGCTGCCACATTGGTGCTAAAAGACATGGAATTTTCATTTAAAAAAAAAAAAAACTTCACCAGGAAGTCACTGAATAAATAAATAAAATTAGTCCCAATGGTAGCAGCTAAAGCACACGTGCTAGCTAGTGAACAGAGTACATATTTAATTTATACAGTCTATCCACACACACACACAAAGCCAGCCACATTCTTTCATAATTTCCAACACTGTTGAGACTTATCGAAAAGCAATCATACGCAACACTTTCCTCTCGATAAAAACCCACCGAAAGCCAAAACGAGTTCAGAAACCAGACGAGTCGGTCATTTCGTCACACGAAAAATGTTACCAATTTCTTTCGAGTTGGACGCATCCGACTTATTACTCCTTCGTGGGTCCCACATCCTGCCATTGACCGTCTCATTTAAATAACAATAATTTCATTTAGACTCTTTCCTGTTTGGTCCTCCTCCAACTGACATAGGGGCAACACACACATTCGTTTCGAGCAGGCACGTATTTTGACTTGGATCGAGCAAATGAAATCGTAAATTGCCTCTTAGTGTATATCTTTCAATATGTTTGCGAACAAGACGTAAGACCGAAATGCCCAACATGGAAATGGATTCTAAAAAACGTGAA
This sequence comes from Lednia tumana, assembly GCA_003287335.1. Classification (NCBI taxonomy): domain Eukaryota; kingdom Metazoa; phylum Arthropoda; class Insecta; order Plecoptera; family Nemouridae; genus Lednia; species Lednia tumana. The sequence continues at coordinate 7,923 of QKMV01004337.1, forward strand.
AACGTTATGATTGATTCAAAAAATGAGACCCTTTCGCTCAAATACACGTAAAAACCAGCTCCAGAAGTTGTTGTAGCACATGGCCGCAGTTATAACATTTTTCAGTTCGATCTCACGACTGCTTAGGACAATTTGTGAATTGTGACTTGAATCTACCAGACGAAAACTATCGAAGCTACCATTTTATGGAATGCAAGCGAGTCACCAAACGCAACAGAGAAGTACAATTTGTTTTATTTGGTATCCATAGCGAACGTCCAAGTCGTCTTACTGATGGGCGAGTTCAAAAACCAAAAAATCACAAGATAACATTTGCCAGAAAAAGCAAGGCGTCGTTCATTGCTCTCTCTCTCTCGGCTCGTGTTGTCAACTTTGGATTAATTACGTACGAGCGTTTCACTGGCATTAGCAGCGAGTACAAATTACTGGTATCTGTCGGTGTCGGGAGTCATAAAACTCGTCAGTTATACTATCTGTACTTGTTGATCATTAATCAAACAGGCATATTACTCAATAGCGACTACTGTAGATTACAGACAGGCCATGCGCCAAAAAACGAGCACGTCAGATTAATCATTTCAACTTTCGTGGCGCGATTCGCACCGGATGCAAATTTATGAAAATTTCTTGCGCCACTTTGTGAACAAGAACAGGGTTCATAATCGATCCCATAAAAGGAGTCCCATTCAATACCGTCATTAAAAATTCCACAAGAATATAAGGGTTTTTTAAAATGTAATCAATTAATCCTAAGCGATTACGCAAACTTCAAAATTGACATTGCCTTGCAGTGTAAAATATAATAATAGAGTGTGTCGCGTGATAATTTTTCAGCTTCCATCCTCTGCTCAGGACGTCCACATAATTAGTAAATAGCAATTAACGTTATGCCAATCAACCCTCATCGTACGTAACACAATGTAAGTGACCCCATCATCAGACGATACAACCCCACATAATCGCCTCGTGCCAGCGACCACTATTCATTGTTGGGCAGAGTCCATTAAAAACAACAGACATGCAAAATCATCTCTGCCAATTTAATAATAAATACCTGTCAGTGGGTCTTTTGGCACGGCGCCTCCGACAATCCCTCGCTCTTCATAGTTGTATTTCACATTTGCACAATCCAAATCTGCACCCTCGCACAAGCCCGTTGACAACAACAAGATCACACTCGCTACCACCACGGTCCACGATGAAGCCAAGCTAGAATTTCGCCTAAACATGATTGCACTCTTGTTCCTTCTCGCGCTGTCCACAACCAGCATTTTCTCGCACTCGCAACATTCATTCACCACCAACCCCATGCCGAAATACCACGGCCCTTCCACTAAAAAAAAACCCCAACAAAACGCACGTTCACACAGGACACTTCAAAACTGAATTTAACTCGTAATCTATATTAAATAGTTATAACCGCACTTAAAACCATCAACTAAACATGTTCAACTACGGGTTAAGCCCGTTTTTAAGTGACAGAACTGATGTCGGCGACGCGCAATCAGAACTTGAAGCGATGGACAGCCTATACCGCTGCAGCGTGCTCTCACGCTTTGTTGCTGGCTGCTAAGCGTCGTCTGTTTTGGTTGCTGCTCGCTTCTTCGAGATCGTGTTTGGCATCCCCCTTTACCCTCCTCACACCCTCTTCGGACAACGAAGAGCACGTAGTTGAGATATCTGCCTACGGAGCGCCACGGAGCAGTAGACTTCGCTTGGAGGTAGCAGCATGTAGTTCGCGTAGTTGCCGCAAAATGTGTGTCAAGCTGATGAAACGCTGTAAATCGAGTGCTACTCAAACTGCGGCCCGCGCTCTGGTTTTTGCGGCCCATCATCACTTTGATACGAATTTGTTATGCATGTTCTCTTAAATTTTTTTCTGAATTATCACGTCGACAGTAAGTTATTATTATTTCAGAAGTAAATTTGATAATAGACAACATTCAAAAAGGCTTAATCCAGAGTCAATAAGGACTTTACAAAAATGTAACCCCATAACAAAAGCATTACACACACGATTTTAAACGTCTATGGAACAACTTTTTGAATGTGGTATGTGATGTGGTGGATCTCATAATGAGAATTGAACCAAGAGGCTTTGACATTTTTCAAAGATCGTTTTGGAACAAGTGAAGCTATGCTCCCAATCACAATCGAACCACCTCGACTAACTCCCAATCACAATCGAACCAGCTCGACTAACTCCCAATCACAATCGAACCACCTCGACTAACTCCCAATCACAATCGAACCAGCTCGACTAACTCCCAATCACAATCGAACCA
>QKMV01004338.1:0-10309 GCA_003287335.1 Lednia tumana
TCCGATGAAGCTTTCAGCATAGTTAGCGAAACGTTGGCAGTTTAGTTTCAGTTAAGTTTTCAGCAGTTTAACCCAGTGATTAACAGTTTTTTTTAAAACTATAGTGCTGAAATTAGTCAGGAGATATGAGTCTCAAAAATGTAATGCATGATATTTAGTTTTCATGGGGCCACAATCCTACCAAGTTTCAGCAAATTCTTAGAGGTGGCAGTCAATTATTCCAAAAAATCGGTTGATTGGACATGGTACCCCTGTGCATTTGTTCCAGATCTAAATTATTACTGGGAATGAATTGTGTCACGCGGTCCATCGAGAAGAATGAAGCTCACTGTGTGGTTCTTGCTGGAGATATTGAACCGAAGACTCTAGGGAAGCACATAATCAACATTTGCTTCCTGAAGGAGGTGCCCGTCGTAGTTATGCCGTCGCTACGAAAAACCACCAAGCAGCAATTAGGAGTAGCTTGCATCACACTTGGATTTAAGAAATTTGACAATGGAATGGAAGATGATCATTTCAACCCACTGATTGAAAGAATAATAGCCTTTTCGGCTGATTTAACTCAGTATCAAGAACCAGTATCTGAAGACTGTGAATATAATGCTAGCTTCTCCTTGCTAGAAATTCCAGTAAAAAAAGAAAACAAGAGTAAAAATCCACAAAATAGTAAGGCCCAAGACAACATATATAAATACCGGTTGTCAAAGAAGGAACGAGCGTTTGTGCCTGGGAAAGTTGAGGGAGCAATGAACCCAGTTTGTATCCCTAGCAAGCAGAGTCTGACGACAGAATCGAAGTTCAAGATGATACCTGATATCAGTCAGCAAGACTTTGATGGTACCAGTGAGGTACCTGCCGTATCACGTAAATCAAATATTAAAGTTGAAGTGAAGCACAAAAAGAAGCCCGATTTTAGCGAGCAAGACTTCGTATCGTTCGATGTTACGAGTGGGGGACCGGCCGTAACACGTATAACTAATATAAAGGCTGAAGTGAAGCATAAAAGAAAGGCTAATAATAGTGAGCAAGACTTCTTATCGTTCGATGGTGCTAGCAGTGGATCACAGTTCATACCCAAGTCTGTTTCTGTGACAGTCCAAGAGCTAGTAAAGGAGAAAACCGAGAAATCTGCTCCTCAGCGAAAGTTGCCTCGATATCGACCGCTCATTGTTAAAACTATACAATCAAATCCAGACAAGAAGAGAAAGAAGGAGGCTAAAGGGGATAAAACCACTGGTAAAGCACTGTCATAGAACAGCTGGTATCTTGCGGTGGAACGTTTGGGCAAAATGTTGCATTACATCTTCAAGACCTAATTTGATGTTCTTGCAGCAGGATCTGGATTGGCAGATCTTGGATTGTCTTGTTTTGATAGTTCTTGCAGTAGGCCCAATATCGTTATTGTACCTAAGTTTACTTCACAAAGCATTAAAAAACTGAAATCTTTTATGAAATTATTTTTATTTCCATGTTTAATTAATAGTTACACGAGCGGCATGTAATCAATTTGTTGCTATCATGACAGGTAAAACCCGGTTTAGTATTTTTGTTTCCCCTCTTGCCAATTTGGAAGGCAAAATTTTAAACCCCAGTTAACATTGGATTCATTTCTGGCAAGCCCCAGTGTAGAGAAGAATTTGCCAGCTGATGGATCTGTAAGCAGCGACGTAAAAATTCAAAATTGTCGCATTTTTCCTAATTCCATTTTTTGATCCAATAAAAACCAAGCCCCTACACTACATTTTTGCTTTGGTGGAACTTAGCTTGGGTGTTAAAATAACAAATATTTTGAATTCAGCAGCTACAACTAAAGATATTTAAATGGACAACATGTCTGTAAAAAAAATACATTTTACAAAATAAAAACACACCATTCATAGGACTTAGAGTAAGTGGTAACCTCATTTTATTCTAAAATCTACTACAGCAAGCTGGAGCAGCTGTACAACAGACACGAGCCGTCCAAAAAATTACGTCGAAGAATTAGCAATAAAAATGAAAGTTGGATCCAACTGTCCATGGTCAGGGTTGAAATAAATCATCTGATTGGAGATATCATCAACTACGCCACTCTCGGTAGCATTCAAAAAGCCACCTTGAATTTCTAGCTCGGTAACCTCCATTTCCGAAAGATTTTCAGGAGGATCTTCTGTCCTGTCCAACTGCACATCGGGTAAGGTCCGAACAACTTGTTTATCATTTCGAGAACGTGCTAGCTGAATTTTTTTCGCATTTGCAGCATGAAACGTTGTTAGGTGAGTCTGCAAAAAAAGGTATCTTGGTAAGTACACTAGAGGTTTAAATTAACCGATGAAATCGTCGAAACTTTCAGCCCGATTCGAATTGGTAAATTAATGTGGGTATTGAAGTTAACCGCAATGAGAGCTTGTCTGCCTTGAAATCGAGGAGGTTCTAGTTAATCCTGATAACGAGCTATCTAGGTATGGTTACTTGTAATAATTTTCCACGAGAATTTCATGCACAGGCTACAATAATGTTAATTTCTGTACCATAGGGCATGGCTGTCTTGTTGTAAACTATGTTTCTCCAACAGACCCGTTCCAAAACCTTGAAATTGGGAAGATCGTATGGTCATCCCAAAAAATAACATCAGTAATTCCTCTAACAAAAATCAACTTTAGCCTCGAAGTTGTTCAGGCATATATGCTGGATGAATTATGGGGATGTGGGATTGTTGAAATGAGAAGTGAGTTTCTTGGACATATTGGTTTTGGTTTTTTACTCACATTGAGGCAACAACCAAGTTAACTAGTTTCAATATGGAGCCATTGTAGAAACATGTGTTCCATTATGAACGCTTGCCGTTTCTCCAAAATGAGGGCGCGCTTCGATGTAGGCAACGTGATGGCATGTAGGCAGGTGATATAAATCGGATCCATCGGACCAGCAATAACACGGTAATTGTTAAGTTCCGATGATCATTTGCTTCAGACTTTTTTTCCCGGTGACTGGTCAAGAAAATAACTTGCAAAATTATCAGAGATCTCTCTCTTGCAAATGCAACCATCTGTTTAGACTGCTCACCAGTGAACTGAAATTTTTGACAAAACGATGCTCCAACCCTGCCACCTTGTCATAGCACTTACGAGCTGTGCGAACCAACAATCAACCCTTGCTTATCTCAGTAGCATGCATGAAAGTCTAACCACCCTTCCCCACCTGTTTCATACAGAGGCTAGCTCTAGTGTATTGCCTGTGATGCCTGTCTTACTTATGGCAGGTCCTAGATCAAAAAACTTTTCCCTTGGGTATCTTCCAATGCATCCCATTGTTCAGTCATGTTGTTATTAATGATATATTTTTGATATCTGCCGAGTGGGTCTATCATTATGTGCAATCCTTTAAAGACAAAGCAGATAGCTTTCAGTACATTTTATGCAAATCTGTTACTTATTATCTTTCCATTGTAGATAATTATGTAGTATGGCAGTTTTGATTATTTACTTTTTTCTACTTGAGCTCCTTGTGAGAGTATTATTTTCACGAGCAGATATGGAGACCATTTAAAATGTCAAAATAGCGGCGAGTGTCACGAAAATGCGATCTAGGATCCCATCACTTGGTTTGATATAACCTGGATCCAGCCCACATAGGTATCCAAATGCATCCATAGTAGCAATCCTTGTAAAACTTTACACTTTGGAACTTTAATAATATGAAACTACAATACGTATTACCTCCAAATGACCGGCAGTAGAAAACATTCTTGGGCACTTGGGACAGGCAACATATGTGCCTCGCCGCTCGTGTATTTTGAGATGCGATTTCAGATAGAAGTCCAGGGCAAATGTTCTTCCACAAACATGGCAAACGTGCATCTTCTCCCCTGAGTGTAGAATCTTGTGTTGGTTGAGCTTGTGCTTCGTTTTGAACGTCTTAGTGCAGAATTCGCATGCAAACAGCCTCACCTGGCTGTGCGACAGACTGTGAATTTGCAGCTCGTCAGGGCGACAGAACGATTTGTCGCAGATCCGACACACATGTCTGCAGAAACAAGTTAATATATGAATAGGGAATCAGAGTTTCAGTCCTAAGTTAAATAATTTACGAAACAACGACACAATTTGCGTTAGTGCAGGCATAGACAATGCATACATTTGAAACACTAATCTTATGAAAAACAAAACTATTCGAAAACATTGGAAATAAACAGAATGGTGGATGTTCTGTAATTTATTTGCCTACTAGGGATAGGAGGCATGTTGTTTAGTAAGCCTGTAAATGCCAAAATTTTGCACATGAACACATCTGCCAACAAAAAAAGAAATGCTGTAAGTTTGGGCTAGTTTTACAGGTTCCAGTTAATTTGCTTCAGCATTGGCTTGCTTTGCTTGTGGAAACTGAGATAGACATTTTGCTACAGATATGAGATATGGGTACGAGGCAAAATAAAGATTAAAAGTAAGAAAGACATAGATCTGCAATAAATATGATGGTTGTTGCTCAAAACTGATCCTTGTGACTGGGGTAGGATTGGCAGATAGACAACCAATTTGAAATATTTCTGAAAGTTCAGTTAGTGACACATTTCTTCACCACAAACATCCTTAGCTTTCAACATACAAAAATTGTAGGACAAGATAATTTGTTTCCTTTCATTTGAAAAGTGCGAGCGGTCTTTAAATCTTGTTGCGCCAAGAATGTACCTTCTCACTTTAGCATTGATTCTCTACGGAGCCATTCCCTGGTCAGTTCTGTTTATAAAAGGGAAGCATCTAGTAGCTAGGCCAGATGGCCAGCATCCAATATTACTTTACCAAACTGATGATGATATTTACCATATTGAAACAAAATGAATTCTATGGTACTTGCAATGGCTACGATATCTGCATAATACATTAACATATTACATACTACCTATAGATGCTCATAAAAGTGTATCCAAAATTTTTTATTGCACTATTATTACATTGAACTAGGACTAATGGTGGAAACTTTTGGACCCCTAGGGAATACATTTAAAGTAGGACTGTAACATGTTACTCATTACAGTAATAAAATGAAGGAATAAGTGAGTAGTTGATTTAAAAAGTCACTTTGCTTGAGGTTATCAACCAAACACCTTTTCAAAATATCATATCAGCAAATGATGTATTTTCTTCGAATTCCTTCACAAATTTCTTTTACAATAAAGCGTAACACACTTTCATGGAATACCAAGGCCCGGTTTGCATTCTTACTTCTTGATTCCGGAGTGCGTGAGCGCATGACGAGCAAGCTGTCCTGCGCGGGGGAACTTCCTTCCGCACGTGACACACGTGTGGCGCTTGATCCCTCGGTGGCTGGCTTTGTGGTCGGCAAACTCGTTCTGGTAGCGCATCTTCTTGCCGCACATCAGACAGGTGTACGGCCGCTCCCCCGTGTGTGACCGCAGATGCACTTTCAGGTTGTGCTTCTCGGAGAACAGCTTCTTGCATTCCGGACACTTAAAGGGCTTCACTCCTGCAACATTAGCACAACTGTCAACTTTAAGAGCTTGAATTTAAATGTCCATGGGAACCGGAATGGAAACACGGCTGTCTGTGGAACTAAGGAGTAATGAGCAGAAAAAAGTATTCCTTCCAGTTTTCATATTTAATGATTTCAACTTTTCCTTTTTTAAAAAGAAAAATTGTGGGCTGTAGTTGTATATATGTACAATGTATGTATATATGTACTTTTTAAAGCTATGTTTTGCAAGACCCAATAGACCAAAATGTGGCTTTAAAAAAATGATACAAGTCTAATTCACAATAAAATTTTTATAAAATTGTTCTCCTTGGTAGCACAGGAGCCGATGCAGCTGCACTGGCTATGCAACTAATCCATGTTTGAATTCTGGCTGACATTCACATTTTGACATTCTAGTTTGCTCTAAATGTTAATTTAAAATACATTTCCTATAATGTCTCGACATCTACTGAAGAAATGAGAGAGAGTGAAGGGTAGTAAATTCATGAAGTCAGCAACGTATGCCTCAACCTATAGTGTTGGTTATTTCAGTCCAAACTACTTAAAATGCAATATCACCCGTTGAAAATTACCGGTTTTCAGTTTCCTAAGAAGCGTTAAGATTCAATTTGATTTGTCGAGTGAATCTGCTAACTTATTTTACAGAGTGGGAAGCTAAAAATATAAAATTTCTGAAAACATGAGTTCTACACATAGTCTACAAGAGTAAAAAATGAGGATAAATGTGTAGGTACCTAAATGGGTGTTGATATGGCGAATGAGCCTTCCAACTTCGGGAAAGTGCCTTCCACATTGTGCGCAGGTCATCTTTTTCGGAGCACTGGGAGTCTCTGCCGCATCCACTTCCTGAGCCACTTTTTTTGGGCATTGTGTAGAGGGCCTTGCCAAACCGGCAAGTTCAGGTGAAACCGGCAACTCCGATGACACTCTGTGATCAGTCTTGTACTCGCTTGAAATCAACTCCAAGTTGTTGAAATCTCTTTGCTGATTGGCTACCATATGAGTTATATTATCTGAAGTTTGGAATGTAAATACTGATAAAGGATTAAGCGTTGGTAAACTGTTGGAGCTGTTTGGTAGTGAAGTCGAGAACGATGAACACAAGTAAGGTGTTTCTGCATTTATTTGTGTTTCACTATTGAGTCTGGCGACTTCGTTGACTGTAACAGGAATCAGGTTGGCTGATTGTTCTCCAATGCCATCGATTTGGGTGCTATCTATTACATCCAGCATTAAGTTATCTTCCAAACTGCAATTCAAATTGTTTCTTTTAACTGTCTGATGAGACACAGACGTACAAATATCTTCAGGGCTGATGTCAAATTGAACAGTAACATCGTGAACGTCTTGCATATGCTCCGTTAAGCTTTCTTTCTTCGTGAAATCAACTTGACAGATGCCACATCTGTAACAAATATCTAGCATTTGGAGGTTTGGTAACTTCTTATGAGTAGACGAGATATGGGATTGAAGGGAAGCAGCATCACAGAAACTTTCAGAGCAAAGTTGGCATGAATTTTCCTTCCTTTTCAAAACATGTTCTTCATAATGTGATGGTACACAGAAGAACGTTTGGCAAAGATCACACTGATCAAGGCTGGAAATTGCATTTATGCTAGGATTATCCTCTACTTGAGGGTTCAATATGTATATTTGGGTATCTACCCCCAGTGAATTGTACAATAGTTGGTAATTTGTTGCATCAGCCAGTGTAGAACAAGAATAACCTGCCACACTTGGGTCAATCTTGGCAGTTTCAGATACAGCTTCACTAGGAAAATGTTTCAATGAGCAAAGAAGACTGCCTTCGGGCTCTCTGATTTCTGAGGCTTTTGTTTTGGGATCATTCTGGATTCTCTGAGAAGTAAAATCTTTGTTTGTGTTTTCCAACTTATCACCGGGATTTGTACTAAACCGTTCCGAAACACCAACTAACTTTAAGCTTTCCTCTCCAACAGCTATCTTGATTTTCTCAGCTACGTCCTGTAAAATGTCACTACTTTCTAGTGCAGGTAAAACATATATTTCATGAATGGATTTTTTATTGCTTCCTTTGATATTCGGAATTTCTGCATCGTGTTTCATCTTGAGGTGTCTCCGAAGGTCTTGATTTTGACCGTAACGATCACCACAAAATCCACAAATAAAACGGCGTAGTCCTTTGTGGAGACGGAGAAAATGCCGCATGAGATTACCGCGATCGTTAAACTTCAACGGACAATCTGGACAGGCACGGGAGATTGATTCTACAGTGGTATGAAGCAGCAGTTTGTGTTTCTTCAAAGCTTGCGGCCTTTTAAAGTTTTTTTCACACAAATCACAGTCATATGGCCTTTCGTTGGTGTGAATCCTCAAATGTACCCGCAGCCCTGACAATGTTGAGCAGCAAACACTGCAAAATGTGCACTTATGTTTCTGTCTCACACTGACCGGCTTGTGATTTTCTTCGTGTTTTTTCAGCTTGTCCTTAGTTCGGAACGTTTTATTACATTCAGAACATGAGTGGACTGTTTCATGAACAGTCTGCATGTGTTTCGTGAGAAACTTGGGACGCACGAAAGCCTGGTTGCAAATTTCACATCTGACACATGTTTTTACGGTCTTCTCTTCACTGTGAACTGATAACATGTGCTTATCACGGGAAGACTTGTTAATGAAATTGCGAGAACAGTTAGCGCAACTAAATGGTCGTGATGCGACGTTCATTTTGTGAACCGATTCAAGGTGATTGTTCCATTTTGATTTGTTTTTGAAAGTTTTGCTACAAAAGTTGCACGTTAGACAAGGCTTGGTAGGTGGAGTGCTTCTGTCTGTCTTCAGATGGGTTCCCATGTGTTTTTGCAGTTGGCTGAAAGATGCGCTCAGCCGCCTGCAAAAGGGGCAAGTGCGGCTGCGAGCATGTGATGTTTTCTGATGGTCTACCAGATCGTTTGCTGACGACACTCGTAAGCGACACAGCTTGCAGTCCAATTCAAGTTTTCCAAGCGCAGATTTATTTAGAGGACTTGCGATGACAGGCGACGAGGATACCACGGCGACTAGCAGGTCTTGCATACACGAATTGACACTTTCTTCTAAATTCTCAGTAGATGCTTGGTCAATTCCCAGTGATATGGAAGTAGAAGTATTTTTTGGCAAGTGCTTTTGCCATTCTTTCCTATACGTTTCAATCATGCTATCTAAATTGTCTTCTTCCAGGTCTAGCAAGGCAGTTTTATTCAATAAGTGTTCAACAGCTTCCGGTGCATGAGACTTGATATGTTCCAAATACAAAAGTTCCTTGATAAACAGTAAATCACACAACATACACGACAATTTAACATGCCGATTTGTGTGTACATCATGAGTAATGCTATTAAAAAATCGCTTTCCACACGTTTTGCATTCATATGGTTTGAGTATGAGCATGTGATCATCAAAGTGTTTCTGATATGTGCACTCTGAGGCAAACTTTTGAGTGCAATACTGGCAATTAAATTCTTTACTGTGTTTTCGTTCATGAGCTTTCATTTCTAGGGGAGTATTTAGTTCCATGAAGCAGATTTTACATATCATGTCAGGAAATTGAATGCCGTGATGTATTGAAAGATGATTTTTGAGCTGTGATTCAAAAACAAATTTTTTTCTGCATACAAAGCAGTAATCAGCCGTAACGGTAACCTCAGGGTGATAAAAACGGACGTGGAGTTCAACTTCTATCGATGAGAGAAACTGCTGGAGACATTCCTGGCATTCTGTATCGAGGCCTGTGTCTTGAACAGCCATAAATTTAGTGTACATTTCCGTAATTGATGGTTCAGATGCTTTGAAGTTGGTTCTTTGCCAAGCGCTAGTAATCGAAGGCACCACTCTGCTGATGCCCGTCACTCTACGAGGTGCCAGCGTTGTTGATTTGATGATCTCTATATGCGTTACAGACTCCTTTTTAGAGTAATCACCCTTAGTGGTATTGAAATTAGATATTGGTTCAAAATTATCAGTGGTATCAAAAATGATGGTAGTACTCTCTATATCTTCGACGGTTTCTTCTTCCATTGAAAATGTTTTAAAAAGTATATTCTGGCAATATGGCCATACATTGCTATTTTGGCAAGTATCTAGACAAGGTGATACAACCTGATTATCGGCTTCAAATTCTGATAAAAGAATTTCGTCGGTGAGCTTGTGCTCCATTTTGTAGATAGCAACAGAGTACGATGCTCGAAGAAATAAATTAGCGCGACCAGTCAACCTGCACAGATAAAGTTTTGGTAATAGCTTGTGGTAAAAGTAATTACGTACTAGCTCAAAGGAAACATGCATTGAGTTACTGGTTACTGGTACTAGTAGCTACCATCGCAAAGTGCTGTGTGAATTCACTATAGACCTTGCTAACATGACAATACGCTCACAAGCGCATTGTGAGTTTGCCAAGTGATAGATGGATTCCAGTCCATGGGCTGGGAACACATTGAGTCCTGGCCATAAAAAAGAGCTGATCAGAATCAGTCAGGATCAAAATTTTTATCAATCAAAAATTTTTACACAATGGCACCACAAATCTGATGAGGTCCAAAATCTAATTGTATCAACTAGTGGGTTGTGGTACGATAGGCTGTAAAAGTTTGGTTAGCTCCAAACATTGAATGGCCATTATAAAGCTTTCTGTGTCTTATGCATTTCGTTAAGACATAGAGCTACTTATGTGGCTAGAAATAAATTTATTCGGAATTAAGTTTAACAGAAGTATTAGCTCCAAAGGTTTATATATATATATAACACATCTACATCACAGAATGCAATATATAAGCTTATGACATGCCGTCACGTCTAGGTGAACGATATCTAATGCAGGACT
>QKMV01004339.1:0-10307 GCA_003287335.1 Lednia tumana
CTAAATTTGGTGTCTCTGCTACTTATAGTTTAGCTGCAGTAATTAAAATAAACTTCAAATCGGGTGGGTTTTCCCAGCTGCCCCTCCCCCCACCTTAACTCAATATTACTATATTCATGTGAATGAAAACTATTTGGTAAAATTTTCGTTCGTTGTAAATAAAAATTTGGTTCTATTTAGTATATTATTTTGTGCGTTTCCTGCGAGGAAGACCGTGATTTACCGCTAGCAACTAAATTGATAAACATGCGTGCTGGTAATGACGGCCTAAGTGTTTAATTCCCCAATATAATATCAACGATATATTAACCGCAGAAACGCCTTCGCACGCATATCATTTCCGTCCAGGGTTGCGAGCAACGAATCTCATGCACTTAACGCGGTCCATTGTCATTAAAATTCCACAAAAAACCAAGTTCACCATGCATCAGTTCTCGTCTCAATATACATAATTTTCGTATGCAAATCTCGATAGTTAGCTTTTTGTTTTGCCATGTGCGCGTTCCGAGTCGAAGGATCAGTAGAATTTCTACTGATTTCGTTAGAAATCCTACCGAAAGCAGCAGACCGTGTAAATTTACCATTAGGCTTCTACTTATGTCAGTAAGATCTTAACTGATACAATACAAATAAAATAACCAGTAGGTAGCTCTACTGGTAACATTTGGGTACTGATATCAGAAGGATTCTTACAGATATCTCCACATTTTCCTAGTGGTATCACCAGATTCTACTGTTTCTATAGGTCCGAAATATCATGACAATATGGATTCCTACTGTTTTTTTACTGTTTTCTCTACTGATCCTTCGACTAGACGGTAAGGGCTAAGGAAGCAGCCATGTCCTGCAGAAGGAGAGCATTGAGGAGCAACCCTAGCATTCACTGCTGGAGTGTGTTGTGAAAATTATGAGGCACAACTATGGACCCCTTTTTTGAAATTGGGAGCTAAAAGCCATTTCCCGAGAGGACTCGATGCATTTCGGGTTTGATGACGATTGAATTCACGTCACTACAAACCTGCCTGGCTGGTCGGGACTTGGCGACATGAACTCCTGTCCTTCAACCAGCCAGACTTTTTAAAAATAAATATTCAACGTCGTTAAACGAAGCATGGTTAATCTCTAAAGTTGGTTCCTTCATTTCGGGTTTTTTATTCCTTTTTGACTTCTGCTGGCTCAGGTGGCAACTTCTTTTAGAGGAATATGTCTCAAAAGTCAACGGTAACGGGTATCGAGCCCGACACCTCCGGTCCACGTACTGTAACTTCCTACCCGTTGTTTACCCTCCACCTTGTGCAGAATGGCGTCCCTGGCCGCTGCTAGCGTTCTCCGTCTACTCCAATGGCAGAGCGTTGCTGTCCAAGGAACAATCTGTCGACGCCATCCCCGCCCTCGACGGCCTGCGCGTCTTCAGCATCCTCTGGGTCATTCTGGTGCACCAGTACCAATACAGCCTGTATGGACCCATCATCAACTTGCGCTCTCTGCAGCAGGTCAGTGCGTTGGCAGACGCGTAGCGAGGGTCACTCTAGGGCGCCCGTGAGAAAATCCAAATGCGCCCGTTTGTAGGCAGTGGTGCCGACAGCGTAGGCAACGCATGGAAAATATGGCAATAAAAATCGGAAGGATCCAAATCTGAATTAATTTTGGGTCAAGACAGTCAACAAGTGTTTGAGCTGGCATTCACAGCCTCCGTTTACCTTCGTTCGCGTAGGTAGCTGGAAATTTGCCGCAAATATGCCAGAAATATACATTTATGGCAATACATATATGAATATGAAAACATATAACATACATATGTATACAACATATATGTATTTGTTTTGTGATAAAAAAATGGCGCCCCTCTAGGTGGGCGCTCGGGGTATACTGCCCCCCTGCCTTCTACCTCGCTACACCTCAGGCCTTATGAACACCCAAACACGACCATTAGATGGGCTTGCTTATGATGGGGGACCATCGCAGCATCTGTGGCCTTATTCTGTAGTATTTTTTCCGATTTCATTTTCTGTGGAAAGTAAAAATGGGAAAAAGCCATGTATTTGTGTGTCGCGTTGCATGAGTTCGCGGCGAAATTTTCGACATAAAAATCGTTTTTCAATGTCAGTTCAAATTTGATTTGAATGAAGTGATGCCCCTTTTGAAACCACTGCCCTTTCTATCTCCATCAATTCACTGACAGGTATTAACAATATAACAGAGTAGACTTTGTTTGTACTAGAGCTACGGAACAACTCCTTTTAATAAAGCTTCCCTATGTTAATCCTGTGGATTGTTTTTAAACTAGTGAACTGATTTTACTCAAAAGTGTCAATCTAAGGACCGTATTCATAATCGTCACTTTAGAGTGAGTTCTCCCTAACTTGCTTCAATGGTGAAGTGATGAAGCTGGCCAAGCAGTATAGGGAGCACTTACTCTAAGTGACGACTTACGTTAGCATCGAGCCAATATTCACAAAAAATCAGCTCGATCGACTCTCCGTATGGCCTGTGGAGCGCCAAGAAATCTCAAACAAATCATGTGCTGTAAGAGATAGATGGGAGACGTTCCGCTCGCTCGTTCTGAAAACTTTTTCTCGGCGTAAAATTAGCCAAGCAAATATGTATTTTGTCATGCCTCGGACTATTAGCACTTAGCTTATTGCCTTGATATTGTCAGCCGTCACGCCCATGGATGGACGCTTAGTTCAGTGGCTTATCCTTGGACTAGGTTCAAGTGAGTGTGTGTACTCACTCCACGCCACAATGAAATCTGGCTATTCCTAATACCTGTGTTTGTTCGGACTTGAGTCTTGATCAACTTTGATGAAAGACTGCACAAGAAATTTGGCTGAAGTGACAGAAACGGATACCGAGTTTTCATGTTCCATTTGGAATGGTTGCTTATTCGTATTGCCACCATGCATGATAATCGCGTCATCAGCGGCTGGGTTTCAACAACGATTACTAATCGACTAAGTTTTTTTGTTCAAATCGTTTTATCCTTGCTAATGGCTAACAAAACCTATGATACATAATTAAATTTGTTCTTCACAACGATATGAGTCATATCCTTGTATGACGAAGATAGCAAGAAACCTACATCTATGTTGGCTGAAATATAATGAACTGTTATTTTGGGTTTCAAATGTGGTTCCGTGTGTTTTTGCTTTTTGGTTTTGTTGATACCTTACCGAGCCTGAAGATGCAAACAAAATCGCAAAAAATCAGTGCTGTTCAAAGTACGACCGTAAAAATCTCTTTGATTACCTTTTGGCTCTGAAACCCTCAAACAAACATTAGTATGAATTTAAAAAAGTTGGGCAAAATAAATATTATTAAGATAAGACCTACCTAATGTTAAAAATAGGGTTTTTGTTGACTGGGTTTAAATGCTAATAAATCCAATAAAACTTTCCCAGCGATTCGTAAACTATGCTGTTCACTTCTTCAGGGGTAAGACGGTTCTGAAAAAAAAACCGACAATGCGATAACAGAACCACAAAAAGTCACAAAAACTAAATAATGTAACTATTCGATGTTTCTTTTGGTTCTTTTATCGCAATTTTGGCTTTTTTCTGTCAGAAGCGTTTTACCTCTGAAAAAGTGAACATCATAGTTTGCGAAAGGTTTTTGTTAGTTTTTTTAGGCTTCATTTTCAAGCAATTCGTTTTAACAAGTAAAAATAAAAGCTAATGGAAGAATGAGAAGTTTATCTTGGAATGGACGACTAGAAAAAAATGAATTCCAGGGTCAATCAATGTTGTGGGATCAATGCTTTTCTTTCGGCGTTCAAAATCCCACAATGTTGATTTCCTCTGGAATGCTAGTGGTCCATAGTTTGTGAAATATACCCTCAGTGAATTTAAACCCCTGTGAGTGACATTACCATGGCCGGATTTTTGATGTTACCTCTTATCATTCCCGCTTCCATGGTCCTCTTAAAACGTAATCACTCATAAGAGCGTAGGGAACCAGTACCCTTTCAAGGGCCATGGAAGTGGATGCTTATAAACATCTTGGTATAATGCGTCCAATCGAGTCTCCCATCGACTTCCAATGGCTTTGCACCCTCCAGATGGGCGCCGACATGAACCTCCTCTCGTTCACCAACGGCTCGCTGTGCGTCGACTCCTTCCTGTTGTTCAGCGGTCTCCTGCTCGCCTACAACTACATGCGCTCGATGGAAAGAGACTCCTTCTCGCTGATGAGGTTCTATCTCAGCCGATACATCAGGTACACTTTAATTACAGGGAAGGCATACTTTTCCGCCAGGGGCGCTAGTGCACTTAACACCGGGCAGCCCATTTTTTGGATATAACGTTGTATGCTCTCTCCCCGTATAAACCGTAAGCCCTTGAATTGGTTGCCGCGACGCTAATTTGCCTCGAAAATTAGACGTCACGCTCCTGGCTGCGTATTTACAAAATTTACCTAAAATGTGAAAAATTGGCAGATTTCTAGCCTCTCTATTTCACAGCTAGCAAGCAGCCCCAATCGACTTCTTGCAACTTAATCAATTTAACACACGCCGAAGGAACATTTATAAGTTATGATTGCAAGCTAAAGCGTTAGATAAAACGTAAATTCGGTCAAGTCAAAAAGTAAACACAAGACAGTAACAAGCCCATGGATAGCGTACTGTTTGGAACTTTTATCTTACAAAGGAGCACGCACTAATCAACAGGAAAGACGCGACAAACAAAAACAAACAAACATAGCCGAAGCGTGTGTTCTGAGTGGCAGAAATCTGCTAATCTTCCACGCGACAAACATTTTGTAAGTGCATCTCTTCGTGGTCATCTCAAAAGTCAGTCCTGATTATCACTGGCATCTAGGGCCAACTGAGCTCTTCTCGTGAGTGTGACGAAGTTGTAGGCCTACGAGTTGCCTTACACGAAAATTATGGAAACGCTAAGTATAAAAATGTGTGCGAAATGCGAATATAGTGTTCGGAAACAAAAATAAATAAAACATCGCCAGTCTACGTATACCAATTCCCACATTATCCAACGACTGTTCGTTTACGAATTCAACGTATAAGCCACACGACCGACGTGACAGCTCCTGAACGGCGGATTTAAGAGTTGAGTAAAATGCTGCACTGACGTTGCGCGGCGAATGTTGTCCGTCGAAGCTGGCTTTAGCTGCCAGTTAATTATCTCGCTACATTACCTCCAGAGACGAGTAAAATTATGGGGGCTACCTCATACCCACCTAAATGGTGTTATTCACTATCTTGGTAGACCTGGGCTGGACCTGAGCTACCACGATAAGCTTATCACCGTAGCATCGGGCTAAACGGCAACTCCAGCGTAATCAAGGGAATAGTAGCTATTAGGTAAGGGTTTAATCTGCCTAGCCTCAAAAGATTCTCGTTGACGGGAATGCTCATTTCCCATTTGATTTAACACGAGAAACGAGAATTCCCATCCATGAAAATCTTTCAAGACTACGCACCCTGGGGGAAAGCTCAAAACCACATATATATACTTCCCATGTTGATTCACAGAGGGCTGTGAACTTAGCCCCGGGGATTCATGGCCCTTGGTGTAATACTTTTCTAATGAGGTTATGTTGCCGAAGAGTCTTTTTCATCCCTGCAAAAGCTTTCATAAAAATCGTCTATATAAACCATAACCACAGGGCCAGCTGTCAATAGCCAATATTCATAACTGCCATTCTAGTAATTTCTTTGCCAATGCATTTCTTTTGGGGATAAGTTTTTATTTTGTACAATGGACGACTAGCGTTCCAGAGGCGATCAACATTGGGGGTTTTTTAACGCCATAAGAAAAGCATTGTCCCCCAACGTTGATTGACTCTGGAATTCCTTGATCACTAGTCGTCCATTCGACTCTGGAATGGCAATCATGAAAAATTGTCAATACAGTGTCTCGTTGCCGCTGTTGACGACTCCTTGTCCCTCAGACTGACGCCGAGCTACGCGGTGATGCTGATGCTGTCGGCGACGGTGGTGAACTTGCTCGGCGACGGCCCCTTCGTGAGGCCCAACCACAACGTCGGGAGGGAGACGTGCGGAAAGGCGGCGTGGACGTCGCTCATTTACCTCAACAACTACCTCGATACCGAACGTTCGGTGAGTTGCACTGTTGCATTATTTGACTCATATGTCTGTCTCCTAATCTTACCGCTGGTTTTCAAAAAGAACTGGTGTACAAACTGGAGTTAAATGCTGCTTTAGTGGATTTTTTCGCATTCAACCCCAGTTTGTAAATCAGTTATTTGGAAGCTTTTTGTTTGACTGTTTGTTTGTTTCCCACTGCTGGCTTTGAACACTTCAATCCCACGCTTATTGCAGTTTGTTGACAACAGTGGAAACGTTCTTATTTTTTCACTGAAACTTGGCGCAAACTATGTTTTATTTTCTTCCAGGAGAGTATAATGCTGGCACTACACGCAACCCTTTCAATTCCGTGTCCTACTTTTATCTTGCCAACTAACTTCGATTCGATAGATTCCGTCTACATTTTAATTTCTCCAGAGGATTATCGACGGACGACGATCCTTCCCGACTCTTGAAAGTGAAACCTGCCGTCATGAACGGCGATCTGTTTCAGTGTCTGCCTGCCGGATGGTACCTCGGGATGGACATGCAGCTCTTCTGGCTATCGCCTCTCATCCTCTACCCGTTATGGAGGTGAGAATTTCCGCTAGAGCCTTACGTCACTATAGCTAACTCCAAGGGCCGGTACCACCTGCGAAATAATTCCGGATGGCAATCCATGGCTCTACGCTAGTCAGTCTTGTTTGAAACCTCTCAGTGAAACATCCCTGATCAATCGCTGATTTCTTTCTCAGATTTAAAAAGCTGGGCAAACTTCTTTACGGGAGTTTGATCATGCTGGGAATTGCCGTCGCCTTCACGATCCCCTACGTGAATCGCATTCCTCTCCACGACTTCATGGGAGCGATATCCGGGTAAGCAACAAGTCGCAATCGACTCGCCGAAGATCTTTATCGAATATCGGCTCATTGCATTGGCTGAACCCAAAGATAACCAATAGTGCTGCCGTCATTCACGCTAACTGGGAGATCTGTATCTGAATGATTAATCAGCTGTCTCATTCAGTGACATTATGTTGGGGGAGCGTTTAGACAGCTGCATGACTTCGCGTGCTGGTAAAGGATGATATGAAATGAGGCTCTGGCTTTTGTGTCCCCTTCACTGAAATACACGTAGAGAACACCAAATCAATGGTTAAACTTGCATCGACAGTCCCAGTTCAGAGTGGAGGCTGTAATGGAAAGGATTCGTCTTGACTGATTTTTTTTAATCGGCCACAGATTTGCGGACTTCTACAGGCCATTTCTCATCAGCTTACCACCCTAGTCGAGGGACCCTGGGCTTTGAAAGGTTCCTTCAAGGTTTGCCTCCCGACCCTAGGCTCGAGTGCCAAGCTCATAAGAAACAGTCTGCGTTTCCCTAACCCCTAAGGGGCCCTCACCCCTCTTGCAGCCTCGACAGCAACTCATACAAAAAACATTATGGCTGGGGGGACTCATATTAAATTTCCCACACACATATCATTCGTAATCTACCTACAAAACGAGTTCGATCGCGTTATATTGTCCAATGGATTCGTTATGTCCATAGATAATGAGTGACATCCCCTTCGAAAATGTTACACTATCGCCCCCTGGAAGTCTTCGAGGTTTCTGCAAGAAAGCCTAGAAAGTAGGGACCCTATACGCTACCGTGGAAAGCGTTTCATAAAAAGCCTGTGTTTCCTTTTTTGATTTTTGTGGTGTTTCACGACGCACTGTATTGACAACTGGCCGTGTGGCACTGGTCTATTGGCGTCGGTGAATGATAGGGTGATAATGAGGGTGATGATGAACCTAACAGGGAAGGGAAACCCAGTGTCGGCACGTAGCCTACTCCTGTCGAAAATCACGGGGACCACCGCTTAACGTCCCTTCCGAAGGACGATACAACTCGAACAGCATGGGACTCCTCCACTAATCCGTACTGTCGAGAGGTGGATTGCAAGGGGAGTGAAGCTGTCGCACTAACTTCAACCCCTCCAGCCTCTCTCCCGAACAGATTTGGACCTGAATGATGAATGGTCACCCATCCAACCTTTGGTCCACCGCAATATTGCTAACTTCGGTGATCTCACGAGAACCGATGTATCCGACATGCCAAACCGTTCGGTTTAAGTATTTCCTTAACCCCGTGGTTTATCCACCCTCATTGCAGCGCCGACGGCAACTCTCAGTACTACCCGACGCACGCGCGTTTCACGGCCTGGCTGATCGGCGTTGGCCTGGGAGCAGCGCTGCACGCGACACGCAAGACGACGCTGGTGTTGCCTCCCTACGTGCTTGCGCTCGGCTGGCTCCTGAACAACGTCCTGATAAACGGCGCCATGTTGCCGTTCATCCTGTTCTTCCAGCCGGGATACGAGTACGAGCCGATCACAACGTCGCTCTACACAGCGCTACGGCGGCCGGCCTGGGCACTGGGGCTCGGCTGGATCGTGTTCACTTGCGCCAGGGGATATGGGGGTGAGATTGTCTTTTGACGTAGAATCAGGGACGGATTGGCCCATCTGACAAAAGGGCAAATGCCAGAAGGGCCAGTAGGTTGGTTCAAGATTTGGGCCGTTAGAAAATTAAACATTATTTTTCTTGGGGTGTATTTGGAATTAAAAAATGTAAGGCACAAGGAGAAACACTAATATTTTCATGGTATCGACAGAAGGCCTTTCGGCAAAGCTCATTGGGCCGAGTAACCCTTGTCTCGGCTGCCGATACCATGGTGTAGATAGATGCAATTCCAAGAAAGAGCTTCGGCCTTTGAAAATCAGAAATGACCCGTAAACAAGCAAAATCCTTCATAATTTTGATACGTTAATGAATCGTAAAATAGGGTTTTTGGCTGGGGTTGAGAACGAAATACTGCAAATAAGCTTCGAAATTAGAAATATACCTCATTAATTGTCAGTTTGGGGTTTATGTATTGCCAGGGCCGGTTTTAGCCTTCGATGCATCCCTGCGTAGAACCATGGAGCCTATATTTCCCCAGCCGTTGAAACTGGGGCCAGCGACGTGATCCACTGATGTCTACAATAACTACAGTGGCTCTTTCTACAGTCTACTCAGTGAGAGATAATACTGCGTAACACTCACAAAATAGTCTCTACCCATGCCCATCACTCCTGGCGGAAAAGAATACTCTCCCAGCAAATAGAGTGTATAGTGAGACTTTTGTAGTCAGATAGGACGACTGTTTGTTCTCATCTGCTCTGCAGGTAAATGGGGCTTGTAACATGTCCGCAGGGTTCAGTCTTGCCCAAGGAATAATGTCGCGCAATGGGGCTCCCAAGATGGCGCCTATTTTGCTTCACTTTACGTTGCCTTTGCTCGAAACCATGCGCTATCCACGCACTATAGAGATCGGTGGCGTGACCGCGAATCTGAACTAGAAAAACTCGTTTGGCGGCCACATTTGCCAACAAACAACGTCTAGAGGCACCTGTGACCACTTTTAAAGGCTGCATGCCAGCAAAATGGTTGTTACGCAAGTTTTTCTGGTTCAGATTCGTGGTCAAATCACTAACTTGCAGTTGAACCTCCTGGGGACAAATAGGGTCCAACGTAGAACAACGTATATCACCGTGTTGGGTAGGGGTTAAGACCGGAATTGCGGATGTAGGATGTAGGATGTAGGACCGCGGATGTAACGAAAATATGTCACACTTTGAACGCATGTACTTTCGAAACTATTAATCGCAGGGAGTAATTTAAAGAAAACCTTAGATAGCTTATTTAGTCCACTTTATGGAAAAAACTAGTTTCAAAACTTCACATCTCCATCCTTCGGTACAGTAGCGTTAGAAATTAAAACTAAATTTCGCGTGTTTTTGCCATTGTAAATAAGTATTTTTGTGTCTATCTTTAATAACCATGACCTATCGATTCAGTGCTCCCTGGAAACTATAGCAAATAGATAAATCACTCCCTTTATCAAAGAAATAACAGTTCGCATTGGTATGTTTCTATTTTGTACGTAGAACTAGGGAGAAAGTGCAAAGAAATAGTGACAGTTGACGTAGTTCTACTTTGTCTAGGTTGTGATACAGTGTTTCTACTCTGCCCCTTTGGGTTTTTTACTGGAGATGGTGGGGGGGGGGGGGGGGGGGGGGGGGGGAGACGGGAAAGGAATGGTAGCTGGTGAGGAGGTGGTTGTGTCGATTTGATGCAGGAATTGTCCCAGAATGTGCCAGTACAGTAAAATTAAAATGAGTTTACCGCACCAGACTTTTAAGGTACCACCTTGACGCCAAAAAATACCAAAAATA
>QKMV01004342.1:0-10304 GCA_003287335.1 Lednia tumana
CTATATATATAGCCATCATGCCATGGTATGTCATGTGGTCTCTGCGGTGAATTGCATTCCATGAACGACGCCGAAAGTCATCCCTACCGGCAGCCGTGCCATGTGCACTATAGCCACTAGCCAGTTCAGTTTGCTATACGACGATAATAAGAGTGATTACAGTACTCGAGCATTGCGCAAGTTAAATACCAGTGTAAGGAATCTTCACATTTCGCATGACAAACTGCAGGCATGCAATGCAATAGTATCAGCATACTGAAGCAGATTTGCAGCTTGGCTATGCTGTTCTGCCGCTACCATCACAGGCCAAACCAACAGACAGACTGTCTGGCATGGTGGATGGATGTAATATATACCTAGTTAAGAAAAGTATTGATTTAGTTTCTTAAAGAATTTCTATACTACATTGGTATAGAAGACATAATTAAAGATATCAAACTACAAAACAGGTATGAAACAATGCTTGAAATTCCTTGGCCAAGATCACGCTTTGGTTTTCTTAAAAAAAAAAAACGGAGTTATATAAATAGGTTTTCACTATCAGACCAGGTGCGTTGGATACAAACCTGATGTTCAATTATTTCCCACGAATCTTGCGTTCGCAACGTGAGCAATTGGGGCGAATTATTCCTTTGCTATTCCCTGTGTGACAGTTATCGAATAAATTAGTGCTATCACATGGCCAAAATTCGATATGACGTTAAATATCGCGCGACAAACCTGTTGCACTCGTTCACTACTATAGTTAAAACTATAGTCTGATTCGAACGAGAAGACCAAGTTGTCATGCTTGGACACAATCAGGAAGACCATGAATTTGGGAGTTCTCTATCAATATCAGTTGCGAAACAATTCACAAGATATTTGTACTGGGCATTTAAACGTACGAATTTCAGAAATAAATGGACTTCGTCCTATTGTACTCATACTTACTCATTAGAATAATGTCCTTTGCTAAAACTTCGCTAAAATCTGTTGTCAATTCTGCCAATTATTCTAGGTCAGTCCAATAGGGTTATTTAGACATCGTTCACTCCTTTTACATTCAGTATTAATAATCAGCCCTATCAAAAACGTGATAACAAAGCCAGAGTCAAAAAACTATCATTGCTTTCTGGTTTACACTGGTCAGTTAAAAATGACGTCATTTCCACTATTAGCCTTGCAGCGAGTTCTAATAAGATAGCGAATGTGCGGTAGGTAGGCAAGTTCTCCCACCAACATCATGACCGAACCCAACGATCACCGCAGGCTGAGGCGGTGATCATGCAATAGCTACACACGGCGATCAGATCTCTTTCCAGACAAACTGGCACCTGGGTATTCCTTTACACGCAGAACCTGAATCAACGTTACTGCTACAATATCAACCACAAGGGTACGCTAAATCAATTGGCGGCATATTTACAGGCTATTTTATTATAAGCTTTCTGTCCTCGGCCTTCCTGCAAAAATCTTTTAAATAACTTACTTAAATTTTGACGACTAAATATGATTACTTTGCCAGTTTTTTTTTACGTTGAATTCAGATATTGATGAACAATCTTTCGGTCTTATGGTACGTTCATGGTGGATCTACATTCCATGCACTGTCGTAAGGATGGGGATAAAATATTAGTTATTATTTTTATTCATCAGTTGTACAACTCAAAAAACTTTCGATTTAAAACTACGACTGTCAGGAGCGAATTTGAGGTCAACAATATTGGTTGGCAAATTGAATTCACCATGGGCTTCGATAGAGTTATGGAGTATGAACATGGTCAGTTATCACGTTTCACGACTTTTTTGAGGCGTAGTTCCAATCAAGGTGTCCCAGAAATTTACACGTTAAAATTTAAACGTTATGCGTGGATTATACTGAGACGTTTATTGTGAGTCATCAATCTAATGGATGGTCAATGTATTCACTAGCTCAAGTGTTTGCGGGCAGTTTCTCGATTACGGCGAATGGAAGTGTAAAGATGATGAAAATCTGGATGCAAAGGAATTTCTGATAAGAGCCGACTGCAAGCTACAAATAAATTGATGTACTAAAGTCAAAAATATAATTTAAAACGTATCTGATTGGCCTTCTCGACTCTCCCTTTACAATTAAGTGTAAACGTTGGAACATGCAGCATCACAAAACGTTTACAGCACCAAAATGCATTTCAGACAACGAACTGATATCGCGAATGGTCGACAAACGAATGACAGGAAGCAAATAATTCTATAATAAATATTGCCGTCGCGGCTTGCGACTAACAAATGAAACGACGCTCAACGTCGAGAAACCTTATCACACATCCTCTAATTACGTTTATCATCTCGTGGAAGAAGTCGACAGCTTGTAATTATTTATCTTCGAGCCCCGTCGTTTGACGTAGGCAGCCCCGACACTCCACAGGGCCTACGTATACATTACGTAAGAGGAACTTGATTTCTACACTATTTTTCTTCACAATTCCATTATGATAATCGAATGCGAAATGAGAATAGGATTTTCTGAGATGTCTCGTGGTAGTTATACTGTGGTGAACACCTGTTGACTAATTTTATGGGAGTGTCAGCCTCTTCTCATTGTTTTTCTTTTTTTTTAGACTGGATGACAGAGCTTTAGACTTTATAATGCCAAAGTGATCATTAACTTATCGTTACAGAGCCGATAGCGGGGATGAAGTTAGTGTTACTTTTTTACTAGGATGGTCACTCTTCGGCAGAGCACCGCAAGATATATGGCCAACGTTAATTAAAAACATGCGGCCATGCCAGAAACGTAATTTTAAAATTTTGTCTCGAAAAAAGGATACGTGGCGTTAATCCGCAAAATGTTACGAAAATGCACATTGGTGAAAATCGACGAAGAATTCTGTTGTGATGCCTCATTTTCACCAAAATCGTTCTCACATGGACCGTTTTCCTAAATGCTATTCCAGAGGCAATAAGCACTACATACAAACGTGTCACCATAAAAAATGCATTGCCAAACAAATTGTTATCGTCCTTATTGACTCTGGAATAGAAATTACGAAAATGGCCTATAAGGTACATTTTTAATCGGACGTTTCGGTATTGAAAATTAATTTTACAATTTCTTGGGACGATGTAAATTTTTCGTGTGCTACAGCTGTCATGATAGCACTGCTCGCTGTCATGATAGCACTGCTCGCTGCCTCAAAAACAAACCGATTGCAAGTATACAAGGCTACTAATTAATCACATTTGTGTTTTCAAGTACACCGTGCTGACAGCATTTAACACGACACAATATTAGTCTTGTAGAAAAAGTCAAAAAATGCAAGTGTTAATGATATTCATAGATTGCTGAAGTGCAAATTGTGACCTACAAAACATACAGTCATTGGAAGCGATTTGAGGCTGAGGGAATGCTGCAATTACAGCGCGGTTAAGAGACAACAATGGCAGCAGAAGGATGCTCCGAGACTTGAGAGGCACTCACGGCATGCTAGTGCATTGCACAGCAAGTCGTTTATTTATTTATAGGCGATCGTGAAAAATAGTGTTCGCTCTGCAAATGATAACCTCGACGCAGTGCATTAAATGGAGGGAGTGTCGCCTGTGCCACATCAACTGCGCCTCATCGCTGTCAAACAGTGCCAAATGCTAAAGCGATCCTTTTGCTTCAGTTAATAACGTGCATATATATTAAAAAAATTTCATATTGATAAATTAATATTGAACGGAAGGAAATCTACGAAAAAAGAATTTAAACAATTTGTCGATTTGATTTGAAAATTTAAGACCGTCATATTGATTAGTTCGATTAGATTGAAAAGGACGAAATATTTTAATGTTGGTACGCACTTTTTCCGAAATATCTTCTGTATTTTGTTCGGAAGATGTATACGGATAAAATTTAATTCTTTGGAAGCGCTCTCCATGGCGTAAATTGTTGCTGCACAACTTGTTGCAGAGTTAAGCCTGCGGTGATATTTCTTTGGAATGATATAGTTATCACTAATGAATTGGAAAGTAAGAAAACTACTATATTAGTCGGTATCGACCTATATTTCTCTAGATCACTGGCTCGCCTAATTCAAAGTTTGGTGGGGCGTCTGCCAGTAAAATTTAAACGGCGACAAACATGTGACGGATCCTTTGAAATGGGCACTCGCGTTACTTAGACGAAAGCATAGAATTTGATCCTTGCCAATCTATAATCAGTTATCACAAGGCTTATTGTATTGGAGTGCTATTGTTTTGTTATCGAACTGAAACGTAGGTGGTATTGGATACCTACTGGCATTTGGCACTAAATAAGTCATTATTTCTAGCATGTTCTTAATTTAGCTTAAGTATAATTAATTCAAGGTGGTCGTAAAAGATCTATCAGCGTTCCACCAAGGTCAAGGACCAGCCTAACGAAGGTGTGGTCATCATCTTGTGGAATTATATAGTTTCAAGTGGAGTGCTCTTGTAGGTTGGTCTTAGCGATAGACGAAGAAGAAGCCTGCTTAATATTAGCATCATGTTTATATAATATTGAAAGATTTTTTTTTCTCATAGTATTTTATTTTTTACATGGCTTGTATGAATGAACACGCCTAAGGTGATCCATCAACTATGTGTGCGTGATCATAAGACTAGAGCCCACCTGGACCAACTAACTTTGAACATAGCGGCAAAGTGCCTAAAGAAAAACCACTTGCTAATAATAATATCGCGGCGGTGGTGGCGGCGGCAGCGGCAACGAATGAGAAAATCAGTAATCATGTGTGTGTTATTATAACGAGGTACCTACCGACATTCATGTGAACATATACCAAAGCCAACTAGACTTGCGGGCGACTACACCTAATTACCGTATGGTGATAATGATAGTCCCGACGATATAAAACAGATACCTTGCTGGAGCTTGTTGATACCACTACACGCACCCGCATTGCGTCGCTTAAAACGTTATACTATTTGGCCTATATTTTAATTGCAAAATATTGAAACACATCATTTCTTGCCCAACATAATAGCGTTTCAATTTTAATATATTCGCTATACCGCCAGTGGCTTGTTTTCGGTCGAAAAGATAGTTCGAAAAAACCACTGGGTCCTAAAGAATGGGCGCAAATTTTCAAACACCGTGCCCATTCAAGAGGTGGCAAGAAGCACTGCCTTGCCTCATTATTATATTTGAAGCCTTATCTGAAGCCTCGTTATCAGCTCACGTGAATTCAATCTCTGCTATTCACGTAAGATGGGATTTTCACTCAATGCACTGCTGATGACATAGTTTCTGCTCTAGAGAAAGAACTCGACGTTACCAATAATTTTATTACAAACACAAACAAGTTGCCTATTTGTAATTTGCAAAATGAAATCATCGAACATCATTGAGAAATGTCAAAATTGCAAAAATCAACAACCTTCACTTTAACTGGGAGAGCTTTGTGGCAAGTATGGCATTACTATAAAATCCTGGACATGCGTAATAGTATAATAACATATTTGAGCTCAATTTCAACCCTTCATAAAAAAAATCTTGCTTGTATTATAACTCAGTATTATTGTTTTACTTTAGAAAACCATAATTGCGCTCACAAAGAAGGTCAAGGCTTACCTACTATGATGACTGATTACTATTTATCAGAACCACTTTAGCATCATGCGCTCATACACCAAGATACAATGTTTCACTTTTACAATCTTCTCCCAATCTTTTCTAATGTACTGCACTCTGTATAATGAAATCAGCAAACAACACACATACACACACCCCATTTACGAAAGGTTTGGAATGATTTTAGGTGTTGAACTACAAAAGAATGACCGATGCAGTGACGTAAAGGAATGTCCGGTCCGGTATAAACTATAAAGTAAGCGAAGCAAACCCTCACCAGCAGGAGGATATTAGATCATGGAGTGTTTATAGACGGTAAGTCATAACAACTCAACTCACACGACTAATTAATAACGTTCGAACACAAAAAGAAATGATACAGACAAAGTAAGTCGCGGTAGGTGTTGATACCTATAGTGTAGCAGACTAGGTAACTGGTAGACATCTGAACGCGAGTATCGTGTTAATGACAAGACTTTGTAATCTAGCTTTATATGTCAATGTCATTGAACACGCCATGCATGATTATCGACGATTGGTTTCGTGGTTCGTGGACTTGGACAGTTTGCGCTTTTTGCACGTTTCTATTTTCACCAGATACGTAATTAAGGTTCCACGACAGGCTGTATCTAAACAGGTATCACTACTGTGGTTAAAAGTTTTAATTAATCTAATTATTCATACCTATATTTGTGCGTACGGTGTACCTACCATACATACATTACTATTCTATTATTGAGCGAGTGAGCGAAGTGTTTAAACACAACTCATATAAATTAAACTTTCCGTTTTACTTTTTTTTTGTGAAACTCTACAGCCCAAACGGAAAGTCCGATCGACTTGAAAATTTGACCACCCCTGCAAACTGATTCATAACAGAATTGTAAAATTTCAATGGAAATTGGTCTGGTTGTTTTTTTTATAATAAAACACAATGAAGATTTAAAACAGTCCCATGAGATTAACATAGGGAATTTGTGTTACAGAAATTGTTTTCTTGCTACAACAGATCAAAGCCTTCTGGATCTAATATTTGTTAGTGGTGTGAAGTTTGAAGTGTGGAAGGGGAAGCAATTATTTACAATTAAATTCGAACTGTCAAATATTTTCTACGTTGTTTCTCTGACACTTAAAAACTAACGTGTATGTCTAAAATATAAGATCGCAAAGGCGCTCGCTCATCAACGCGTGCATCACAGCGTTTCCTAGTAATCAACAACATCGCACTAACATCGTGTATAGCGAGTTGCCCGGTTCTTTCCGATTGTATAATGCATTGGCTTAAAAAAACAATACACACTAGATATAATAACAGTCCCGCCATTTGCACGTGATTACCAAATTACAGAACCCCATGGTAGTTGGTATCGAACCCTAGTCCAGCTTATTACGCAACTTTTCTTAACTCCGAGTTACGCGCTATTCCAACGATTAAATTGCTTTCGCCATACGAACCACCATCACATGCATGTAACGAATTTTGTTTTTGAGGATTAATTCTAACTCAAGGTTAACAAAAGTGGTAAAACTGGCATTAACAACCCTTCGACTGCTATCGCACTAGTTTACGTATGTGAAACTAAGTGCGTAACATAAAATGTGGTATGGATTTTGTAACAGTCAGCTAGTTTGCCGCACTACATTCCGTATTTGCATATTATATTATTTGCTTTAAATTATAGTACATAAAGATAAAATGGCAAGTGAGTATATCACACAGTTATGCAATAACCACGACAGAGGAAAGTCAACAGAAAGACTTTTGATACGAAAGTCGAACATAAATCGCCCTCGTGCCTAAAACCAAATTGCGTGACCTGAATGTTTTCTAAGCTAATCATTACTAACATTGATCCATCGTCATAGTCGTTCCGTTCTTCACAAAATACCAGACCACAGTCAATGCTTCCTGACACGATCGCTTGTTCTTCATTGTGCTTGAAAACACATCGAGCTATGGCTGGCATAAATGATTTTCGCATTTAGACGATTTTCGCAGTTCAAAAATAAAATTATCGCAGATTTCAGAAGCCTGCTTGGTTCCCGTCCCAGTTCTTACCCGATAATGTTCCACAGTTCACCGTGCGATCTCCGGTTGTTCAACATTGGTTGAAATACCTTATTCTTAGCAACAAATTATATTACAGCCATGGGAACCACAGATTAAGATTTGGCAAACTCGGCAATAAAGCGAGTGTTTTAACACATCGCCCTGCGGCACTTGGAAAACCAGGCATGAAATACTCGAAATGGGGAATTTCCTCAGTATGAAGTGACAACTAAATGCCGGTAGTCGAAAGTATCGAGTAGCATCGACGACATAGTTTGAAAGAACTCTCACGCGTGTTGTCTGCTCTTACATAGATATATTGGAAGTTACCATTGTTTAACTCTAAAGGTCACTGCCGTTAGTCTCATTTCTAACGGCACAAAGGGCCAAAGTTGCATTGCAGTTAAAATATGATCACAACTAAGTGTAGGTAAAACGTAACCCTTTGACGATAAATTTTATTGTGGGCCACTGCCGATACAGAAACGTACGATTTACAATCGGGTCACAATTATCAATAAGGTACGTCATATGTTTACCTGTAAATAATTTACCTACACAAACGGTCGAGAACTTTACCAACCAGATTGTATTGAATATTTCTTCCAAGCAGCCTCGCCAGTAATGTTTGCAAACTCGCCAATCGCCATAATGCCACCGTATTGCAATGGTGTATGATCTATTTACATTACATCGTGGGCCCAGATTTATAGACGGTTGTGTGAGCATGAACAAGTCGGGTTTACTCACCATGTGAGCAGCACGTCAGTGTGTTGATCTCGGTTGCCTACGCATTGCCAATGCTTTTTATGGAGAATCACGCATACTAATTTACGCTGTGACGATTTATATTATATCAGAAGCTTTATCAAAACACGTCTAGTTCACACACACAGACAAACACATACACACACACACACACACACCGTCAGTTAACTTTTAGACACGGCCGCCGCTGTGTGCTTTAATAAGGTCACTGGTCTATTTTTAAAACGTGCGAATAGTTATTTGGCAAAGTTTTATCAGAGAAAACCATTGTAGA
Organism: Lednia tumana; assembly: GCA_003287335.1. Classification (NCBI taxonomy): domain Eukaryota; kingdom Metazoa; phylum Arthropoda; class Insecta; order Plecoptera; family Nemouridae; genus Lednia; species Lednia tumana. Next base: position 8,650 of record QKMV01004342.1, read on the forward strand.
CTTATTTAAAAAATAATGAAATATATCTTGTCAAACGGAAGTGACAATGAAATTAGTCTAGTCAAAACACTTGTCAGAATTGTTTTAAGTGTTACTAATTTGATATGACAGCACTTTGCACTTGGAAAAAAGAGATCATAGTTTATTGTATAGTACCTATCATTTGCTCTCTAGTCAATTGTGTCACCCTGAGAGATTTCACTTTCAAACGACACTGAAAAATCTTTGTCACTGAAAATCCTTCGACCCAAAAGGCCTACAAAACTGTCCGATAACTTATAACATTCATAATAACTTCGAGAAACAGGTGCTTTCTGGTAGCACACACCACACACGGTCGTAAACTATTTAAAATAGCGGTAAATCAAAATCAGCTGCAGGAAAAGTGACGATCATTTTTGTCCTGTCTTCTCCCTAGTCAACACATGCTGTCCAAACGTATCTTGTGCACGCTGGCCGTCAACTAGCACTCGGTTGGTGTCTATACTTGACTAGTCTAGATTTGAATTAAACACCACTAAAATGTAATCGCGTCCTTTTCATGCGACTTCGGCCATAGTCGGGCGGTCACGCACTCGCCAGCTGAACACGCGCATAGCACGGCCGCGCATCGCACACTATACTAGCAATACTAGCAACCGGCTGTTGATTGCTCTCTGATAAAACGAGCAGCGTAGATGTTTTTAGCTCGTACAACTAGTGCTATCTAGCGATTCCTACAGCAACTCACAACATCTTGGTGAGTCAACAAAACACAATAAGGAGAAACGGCGTCAACAAACCGTGCTTTCAAATTCAAAGGGAAATTTTCTTTAAAAGTAATTCTCCCTACGAACATTCCAGAGACAATATGTACTGGATAAATAAGTTTCTCCATAAGAGGTGCATTGCCAAAAAATAATGTATCGCCATCATTATGAAAATGGTCTACCTATTTAGAAATTCACTCTATTGAAAGGAACGTGCGAGTAAATCTTCTTGATGGCGCATAACAGGCGGTTGCTGTAGAGTGTAGAGAGTCCCCTTTTTACGCAACCTTTCCCAGTCCTATGTCCTCCCATTTTCGCAGCTTGTATTGAAGCCGATGAATTGCAGGAAGGACATTGTGCAACTTTTATAGTACTATACAGTTCACTATTTCGTGGCTTACTTTACAACTCGGACAAAATACAAATCCCTATTATGGAATATAACGATATAACTCTTTCTACACATGCGACAAACGACGACTTTGACAAAGAAGAATAAAATATGCAGCAACGTGCTAGTTGCAAGCCGCACGGAAGTGATCGGGTGTGCATGATAAATCGTGTAATCGATTAATTTGTATTTCGGATTAAATATACCATGCTTTAAAATGTAGAAATAAAATCATGCAGTGTATAAATCATTAAATTTTAGTACCTACTTACAGTATAAGATGATCATCAGAACAGTTTTCTCGCCGTCGCCAGCCCAGTGCTCGAGTAAACGCAGAAAAACCCGGGAGAAATGGAATGATGTCTAGAGGTCGCTTCTTCGTCCAAACGTCATAGTTCAAATGAATTTTGAAAACGAAAAGCTCAGATCGAGTATAAATAATGCAGTATTATACGACGGCCACGAATAGTGTTCATTTGACACGGAATGTTTGAGAGCGAAGAATTACTATTTTT
>QKMV01004343.1:0-10304 GCA_003287335.1 Lednia tumana
ACCGAACTTGGTCAAGTCCCAGAAAATGTGAAAGACTTTCAACTCAACTACAACTGCTACATTATTAAATTTTTAAGACTCATGTCTTCTGAGTAATTTCAGCACTAGTTTTAAAAAAAACTGTTATTAACTGGGTTAAACTGCTGAAAACTTCTAACAAACAAACTGCTATTATTCATTACATTCTTCATTCTCCCCTCATGAAGCTTACAGAACAGTTTGCGAAACGTTGGGAATTTATAAGTGGACATCTTGGCAGTGTTACCCAGTTTTTTTGAAAACTAGATCTAAGATTAGAAAGTAAACATGTGTCTTAAGAAATTTATAGCTTTTACACTTTAAATTTCAGCAGTACTCATCAAATGACCCCAAACCATCTGCATAGCCGAGATAATGGGAAAGATACAATTGCTCTAGAACAACGTACAAGAATTGAAAGCGGTTTGCCCTGTAGCCACAACTCGCAAGGAAACAATGTCCATTATTTACGTCCCCATGTAAGGGACTTTTCCTAAATGTATTGCATTTTTTTCATAAAAAAAACTAAGGGCCGATTTCCCCTTCACAGTTTTATACTAGGACAGTTTGCAGGAATGGTGAAAATTTCAAGTTGCTCGAACTTTTCTTCTCCTTTGTAGAGAGAACCAGTGACTGAATCAATGGACGACTAGTGAAAACGGAATTCCAGAGTCAATCAACGTTGGGGGACAATGCTTTTCTTATGGAGTTAAAAATTTCCCAATGCTGATCGCCTCTGGAACGCTAGTGGTCCATTAGAAATTTCAGTTTTGGTTTTGGCTTTTGTTCTTGCCTTTTTGTTTTTCTGATTTGGTTTCGATTTTGTTCTTTCACACCAAATATCGGTTTTGAAACCAGTTTAACCCAGAGCTAATGCCGGTTTTTCGTGCATTTTGAATATTTAAATTTTTGAAAAAAAAACTATAAAGTGAGAAAAGCAAGAAATCACATCTCTTTCAAATTGCTTTCAGTTAGAAAATAAAAAAGGATCCTTCAAAATTTCGAGGTTTTGACTTTAAAAAATTGAAAAATTCGAATTGATAGGGGCTAATTTGTTAGTATAAAACCAAAATTAACCAAATGAAGTTTGAAATATTTACTGGTTTGTTTCTGGTTGTGCTCCTTGAGCAATTAAAAATAACGAGTTTGGTTTTCGGTTTCGGTTTTTTTGCCGGTTCCCTGGAGACGACACATACCAGCAAAAAAAAACCTCAAGATTCAAGAAGTTCCCAAAGTGTGTCGACGCTTCCCACGCACATTCTAATAAAATTATTGAAAATGAATAATAATTCCCATTCAAAGTGACCGCGCAAGATTTCGCTATTTTTCAGTTTTTATATCATCGCGTTAATTTCAGCCACGACTTCTGTACAAGCTTTATTTTTTAGCTTTGTATCATTAGCCGGAAAAAAGTTGGTTTTTGAATAGCCCGCAAACTAAATTTGTAATGGTGGCTGTGTGGCGCGCGAGCGTAGAGAGTACCGAGTTCGAATCGAAGTTCCTCGCTTCTCTCGACCGCGTGTTAGAAAACTGTTCCAGTCTTGTTAATTTACATTTTCCATTCAGCATGTCGTTCTTCATTAGAAAAAATAGGAAAAATATAAATGGAATTGACAACAATTATCGCAAGAGGAAGGTATGACGTTTAAGACCATAATTTTGGTTGTGATGTGGTGCTAGTTAGCATATTTGAGGTTAGAGCATTGGTTGCAAGAAGATTTTCTGGTTGCATTTTCACTTACTTAATACCAACTACTCATTTAAAAATTAAAATTGACAAAATGGCACAGAATAAAACTTCACAACATGTGTATAATTAAATAAAATTAATAGGCAAAGGAATATGTAAGGGTCTGTGATGGTAAACTCAGAATGTGGAAGTCTCCCGAGTCTAGATTACATTCTGTTTGCTATTAACGGTCAGATAATACGATCTATAACGATCTTGTAAACGAAAGAGAAGTTACGAACAATTCTAATAGAATATTTCATTGCTCAAAAAACTATACCATCTTTAAATGTACAAATTTTTAGAATGTTCAATCTTTAGAAGAAACCAGAGATAATGACTCGCAAGCCTAAATTATTTTGATTGATTGATTGATTGGTTCACGTTTTGTTCTTGATTCGTAAGCTACGGTGCTGGTTATATATTTTTTGGTACTTCGATATATCCATGCATTGCTACATAAGTCGTTAAGTACAGTACTACATAGTGAAGGTAGTTAGGTATCGTAGGTAGTTATACGTTAACTTATTATGCTCCAAGTTTCTTAGTTTGCCCTAAGTTTGCTTGCTGTACATATGGATGTTGAGTGTCAAAAGGCTGGAATACTTTCTATGTGTGGATTGGAGAAGATAGGAGTTGCAACTTACCACAAGAAGAAAATTTTTAGAGCAGATACAAATGAGTTGTTGAGATTTTGGTATGAGCCTTCAAGCGTAGAAATCAACTACTCATTTTTCTCTGCGCTGACAATTTTCTTCTTTTGGTACATGGCACCTCCTTTCTCTCTTAAGAAATTGATATAATCCTGCAGAGTTTTTTCATAAATTTATGTACTACTAGGTATTGTAATATACGCAGAGCACGTTAGTTTTATGGCTTATTTTTTCAGAATGATGGTCCGAGCAACCATGCTCTTACTAACAACAGAAAGGCCGGCAAAAAAAAACCCCAGGAAGATGACGAAATATACAGTGACCTTGAAGAAGAAGCCGCTTATAATAATGTCGCAGAAGCCGAGTCGGAAGAAGATTTGCTAGAAACAGCCCAGGAAAAACGTCTCCGCCTTGCTAAGGTTTATTTAGGGGATATTGAGTTGGAAGGTAATATATTGCCTTTAATTAGTCACCTACTTTATGGCAGTCAATACTTAATAGTAATGAAATCTCTCTTTAATGAAAAGAGAAAATTAGCTTACATATGAAACTACCTCTCTCACTTGATCGTGGGGTATAATTGAAGGTACCTCTCTCATGCAAACAAATTTTATTTTCCAGAGAGAGAACGAGCAGAATCAAATGTGATTGATAGAGATATAATAGCAAATCGCCTTAATGAGGATTTCCTGGAATCTACGGGAAAGTTAAAGAAAAGAGTAGCAGATAATTACGCTGGATATGATGCATCAAATATGGGCTTTCTGAAATGTAAAGAACAGAAACAATCTATTACGTGTATTGTTGTATCATCTGACAATTTACACATCTATTCTGGATCGAAAGACTGCACCATTGTAAAATGTAAGGAAACGATACTATAATTTTTAAATTCCCAGTTAAAATAAAGCCAGTACTACCTATCTTTGTTAACTATTGCTGTAAAGCCCAAAGACGTCAGACGTGAACGAAACAAAACGTTTTGGAAAGATATAATAGCACCGAAGCTTACGAGAAAATAGATGCTGGGCATGTGTGGCCAGTTTCTATAATTTTTTAGTTTCTTTGCACTTCATCGAAGTAGATTTTCCAAAACCCCAGCCCCACACTTGCAGCCAAAGGCTAGGTTAACTTACTTTAATAATTTAAAAAAAAAACTGTTAATAACTGGGTTAAACTGCTGAAAACTTCTAACAAACAAACTGCCTTTTTCAGCAGTTTAACCCAGTTATTAACAGTTTTTTTTTAAACTAGTGCTGAAATTAGTCAGAAGACATGAGTCTTAAAAAGTTAATACTTTAATAAATATTTGGTACGTTGGGTAGTAATTACCAAGTAGACCGTTTTTAATGATGTCAATGATGCTTAATACTTTCTAGGGTCGCTTACTGAAAGAAAGAAAATAAAAGTAATCCCTCGTTGCAAGAAAGGTTCCGCTAATCAATTTTCTGGACACACGTCAACAGTGCTATGCTTGGCCATCTCTTCCGATAACTGTTTCCTGGTACGTGGAAATCTTCAGCAGAATTGAAGAGGATTGTGAATGGTTGGGTATCCTTGAAACTACCCTATGCTTCTAGCAAGAGTGACATCAGTGTAGAGGTTCCGTAACTGACACGTTTTGTGCTCCAAAAATGCTCAAAAAATTCTGAAAAAATCAGCGTGTTAAGAAAGGAAAATGATACCTTACTAAAACCACAACCCAAAGGTGCATTTAGCCTAGCCTCAAATCACTCCCAAAAGTTACTCAAATGAGTCACTTTCAAAAGTTCACAGCTCCAATTAAATCCAAAAAATTTGGACACCAATTTTAGTCGAGTACTTCTATTTACTCTTCCTCCATGCAGTAATTTTTTTTCACCATTGTAGATCAATTTTGCAGACAAAAAAAGTGTCGGAGACGATCAGGGTGCGCAAACCTTCGCAAACATACTTAGCCAGCCGTCCACAGCCCTCAAAACGCCAAACTGAAATGCCCGCCATGGGTGCACGGCTTGCGTTAATTTCCGCATGGTTGTTTGCAGGTGTCCGGAGGCGGGTGTGGCAAGATATTTGTGTGGAATCCGGTCACTATGGAGAAGGTGCACATTATGCGGAAAGCTCACCGGAAGGCCGTCACAGGCCTCGCTTTCCAACGCAACACGCATCAACTGTTTAGCGCGAGTCAGGATAGATCTGTCACGGTAAGAAAATAACACCCTAGGATTTCTACTTGTTATGTTGATGTCTGAAGTCAGATTTTATGCTTATTTAAATTCGACGCTGGGGAGCAACTTCAATAAAGTTAAATTACACTTACGAAGGTAAGTAATTGTTTTTTGAGAAACATGTCTGTTAAAAGTTAATTTTTGATTATAGTTTATTTATTAGGAACTAATTAAAAAGTATATGCTTCAGGTGAGCTTGTTCGGCCTCTAAGATACAAAAATAATTAGTCATGTTACACAAATACGGAGATTCTCAGGACTGCAGAAGGACATTCTGGGTTAAAAATATTAATATCGCTTCAAAAATACTTGCCTACTCGGGGACATTCTGGTTTCTTTCCCGTCCCAGAACCGCCAGGACTGTCTCCTCGGCAGAGCTACTTGTCTGTAGAACGGCCTGCCGCAGAATGAAAATAATGCCACTTAACGTCTTATTTATTATATTTAGGCTAGTATTTCCACCTCCAAACTACTTTGAAACAATTTTAAACAATTCCAAACTACGATTGGTTACAATTAACAAACAAATCAGTTGCGTTTTGTTCCTAGTAGTTAGAAGGTGGCAATAACAGCATTTCTCATAACGTACCCCCGTTAACTTACCCTGTAGAATTTAACACACTTACATGTATTTCTTTTAAAACGATTTCAGTAAGAAAATAAAGAAAACTTTAAGATTTTGGCTCAAAAGATAGAATTTTTTGTGGATTTTAAGCTATCAAAACAACAAAATTAACCAAAATATACTTCCAAAAATATCACAATTTGTTCCTGGTTTCATTTTTTGGACATATGTATTGCACAGTTTTGATTTTCGGGTTCTGTTTTGCAAAATATTGTTTTTCCGGTTTTCGGTTTCGGCATGGCGTCACGCTGTGTGGACTAACTGGCTTGAGCGCAGCTTTCATTGCAGCTATCGGTCGGTGGCCAAGCTGCAGTGTAAGCGATTAGGCACAAGGCCTAGCTAGACCATGCACCGTGTGATGATTAGGGAAACGGACTTTAACCTTAAGAATGTCTGGAGAGAATATCACTAGTTAATTCGACGCGCTCATTGTTGAAATCCCGGCATTGTCGCATCTTCCCGCATCCGCCAAGCGAGTCTCCGAAACTTTTCGGCCAAATTACATATACTTTCCATATTAATTACGTGACACTATTTATGAGAGATGGTGGGAGCCTTTGTAGCTAGTTAAAAACGAAAAATGTTTCTCATTGAACGCACCATTTCTCGTACATTTCAAATTTGTTACCGACAATGCCCTAGTTTTCGGCCACATATCGGAATACATATCATTTTTAGTCCGTTCCCTCAACGATAAAGCAACCGCGGAATCTAGGTGTTCGAAGTTCTAAATAAAACGTCTTGCCTCCGGTGTGCCGCCAGGTGTGGAGTCTGGACGAGATGGCGTCCGTGGAGACGCTGTTTGGCCACCAGAGTGGGGTGACCGGCATCGATGCGCTGAACCGCGAGAGAGCCATCACGGCGGGCGGCACCGACAACTCAGTGCGTATCTGGAAGATTGTCGAACAGTCGCAGCTCGTGTTCAACGGCCACCGTGGCAGCATCGACAGCGTGAAGCTCATCAGTGAAGAGCACTTCTTCACGTGCAGTGACGACGGGTCAGTTGCAGCGGAACCTTGTTGTTGATTGTGTGGTGTTGAATGACGCACTCGACTTTTCGCCCCGTAGCATTGGTCGTGTGGCGTCGGTGAATGGGAGGAGTATGATGAATCTAACGGGGGAGAGGTGCCAGTACGTAGCTAATGCCTGTGGATAAACACCAAGTAAACCAAGGTTTAATGTCCCTTCCGAATGATGATACAACTCGAACAGCAGGATTCCTTTACTCATCCGTGCTGTCGCGAGGTTCCGGAAGGAAATGGAATATCTTTGACTGAGCTGTCGCTTTCAGTTGGAAAACTTCCCAGCATGGCTTGATTGGTCTTGGAGCAAACTGAGCTCTTGTTAGTTATTTACGCAGAATGAACACGAAAAGGGAGAGAAGACACTGAACATTAGAACTGAATATTTAAGAATGTAAAAGTTCACGAATAATTGTTAAGTTCAGTCATAGAAAACTGAACACGTTCACGATAAGTAAATGCGCTAATTTGGAAAGTTCACTCCGCGATACTGCCTGGCTTTAATTGTAGGCGCAAAAACTTTTAGAAGAGATTGCAATAGTGTAATGCACGTCATCATGCTAAATCATATTTCGGCAGCCGAAGGTAGTAAGTAATTAAGAGGACTTGCATTTGAACGGGTTGCTAATTGTTTGTGGATTTTCTTCCCGTGCTTTGTGCAGAGACTTGTGCATTTGGAGCTCGACGAAAAAGCGGCCGCTGAGCACTCGCAATCTAGCACACGGCACGCAGCAGGAAAACAAACTGCCTAACTGGATCACCAGCATTGCCACACTAATCAACACCGATCTAGTAGCATCAGGTAAAGAAATTACGCATCAACAACTCTTTTCCTGCACTAACATTCTTCTTCCGGTTGAACGCTTCTTTGTTGAAGTACAGCCAATCAAGAGCAGGCTTACCGTGATGATTGGTCGAGAATTTGACGGCTAGTTAAAAATGTACAGCTGTCGGAAAAAAAGGAATTTAAAACCTACACAATTGTAAGTACCCAACATATCAGTTCGAGTTTTTTTTTGCCGGGACATCTCAATTAATACTTTAATCAAATTATCAATAGAACTTGTTGGCATCGTATCTCATGCAGTGACCTGACCTGGTAAAAGAGATTTTCGTCCCTGAAGGGTCTTCAAATTCTCGACATTTAAGCTGCCATTGGCGCCCCTATTGTGTCTAACTGGCAGTGCTGTGCCTCCAGGGTCTCGCGACGGAATGGTCCGCCTGTGGAAGTGCTCGGTAGGCTTCACGCAAATCCTGCCGCTGATGGAGGTGCCGGTGCCCGGTTTCATCAACTCGCTGGCGTTCTCGCCCGACGGCACGCACCTCATCGCCGGCGTGGGCAAGGATCACCGCCTGGGTCGGTGGTGGACGGAGGCCGAAGCCAAGAGCGGAGTTGTCATCATTCCTTTCGTCATCAACAAAGACCAGGACGCTTGAGGTTTCACTTGCGACAGGAGGAGCTGCAGGAAATTTTGCAGCATCGGAAGTTTTTTGTTTCAATCAAAACACACCTGAGGTTAATTTCTTTTTTACTGATATTTACAGCACACATCGTGAACATTTTGAATGGTTTTGATGTGCGAAAATAGACATTAGGCATTGAAGATGATACAATAAAAATGTATTGGCCTGGTACGATTTTTGCATTTTTATGATCTATTCCCGACCCCCCTATGCCTGATGTATATTTAAATGCCATGACTGGTGAGTCTTATGACGACGAGGCTGGACTAGGGGTATTGTGGGCATTAGCCCATTCTATCGAATTATAGGAGTATGTGAATTTTCATTGATTAGCCAAGTACAGTGGAAGCACCAAAATTGGCAGAAATGTGAGAATTGTAACTGACTGTAGTAACAAACTCTTTTAAGTTTGTAATCTGTACGACTATTTACTATTTGCATTACTTTTTAGTTTTTATGGAAATTAAAATACTGCGTCGTTACCATGGGAGCGCAGTATGGACTTTTTTGAGGGACACCGTTTTCTGCGGAGTAGTTTACTCAAAGATTGAATGATAAAGTAACCATTTCGGTTATCTTAATATTGTAACAAATTCAGTTTATCAATTTATGCATTTTGACTAGATGGCTGGGTATGTCACGGCATATGACAGACTCATGTCGACAATCGTCTGTCCAATGGGTAACGGCGTGTTTTAAAAAGGATACGGCAAAGATTAGATTGCTGCCTGAAACACCCCTGTCAGACAGGAAGAAAGGCCTGGTGGATGTATCCAAATTCTAAAAAAACCTGCTACGAGAGAGACTAGCTCTCCCCGTACAAATATCTTTTCTAACGATTGTTAAATGAGAAGAACAAAAGGTTCTCTTGAAAAGGTGTCTCGCCTAGGGGCCCTAGTCTTTCTCGCTGCGAGATGAGACGAAAAGAGAACTCCAGTAAGCGATTCCTGAGCTATTCTAATGGGCCTGGCAACCGCTTACTCGATACTCATGGAGTTATAGGAATTAAAGGCCGGTTTGCCAGTGGCCCGTTAAGAACCTGACGGTCCTGTAACTTGTTATTACCACAGCAACAGTCAATCAGAAGTCTTGATTCTTTTGCCAACGGACCGTTAAGTTTTAACGGCCCACTGAAAACCTGGCCTTAAATCGTCTATGATTAAGTTAAGTCCAAAGAGGCCACCTTCAAGCCTTGGAGGTGTAGGCCACCCGCCGGGCGCGTACGTTGGCCGGGATGGACCTCTTTGAGGGGTACTGTTTTGAACGGATAAGCTTACCCACAGATTGTACCAAAATTTTCATGCATTCACAAATCACAGTTTATTACCAACATTTTCATGAACACACCAAAATATTGATAAATTTTCAAAATATTACAGTGTAAATTTTTCATAAATTACCAACAGTTTCATGAAACCATCGAAGTTTTTATGCACGTTGGAATTTGAATGAAACATTTTCATTAGAAGTACCAAAAAATTGACGGGTTCTTATAAACTCATACATTCTTCGAGAAATCGTAAAGATAATTTGTCTTGAAGATGTCTGTGATATCTGCTGAATAAAATAATAGAAGTTAGCAATTTGGGGGGCATTACGTATGAAGTTTGACTTGCCTAGGGTGCTAAATAGCCTGGAGCCGGCCCTGGCTGGTGCATATCCTCCACAGTCCGAACTCCGGTCATGTTTGATAGCGCTTAGCAAAATGCCCGAGCGGGCATGTCGTGTGGTCATGGCGTAGGGGCGTAGGCAATCTCAGTGATTGCCGGCGCGAAGTGTGGCCTAGATGCAGGGGCCATGGAAGCATGCCCCTAGAAGGAGAGGCCGTGTCGGGAAGCAACGCGACGTCGCTGATCCAGGGGGCTGCGTGTGGGGTACGCCGGCCACTAGACACTACGAGCTAATTATAGATATCCGAATCCCGGCGTCTTGCCGCTCTTCTTGCCTCCTTGGATTGCTTGGCCGAGGGAGCTCTGTGCCGAGACGAGACTAATTGCCACCGACAGCCGTAGAAAAAAACAATTGGTCGCAATTAAAAGAATGTGCACCATACAGCTACGACAAAATTGGAGCGCTGAGAGAGGAGAATGAGTCTAGTGACATGATTGATTGGATATGCAATAATATGATGTTTATTCAAGAGGTTGCATAATAAATACAATTTTAACATAAATATTTGGGCGACTGCTCAATATGATGGTTTTAATGTCTTTACAGTACAGCAGTGCCATTTCTGGTGACAACGATGATGGAATTGATGATGATGAATGATGAGAGTTTCATAAGTATTAATAATAATTATAATCCAATACATTAATGCGAATTAATATAAAAGTAATTATTATTAAACATGAAGGCACATTTGGCATAATGGCTAGCAGGTACGGTTTACTTGTGTCTTCTTTCAACAGAAAGCGTAGCAAATAACGATGACAATTATAATCCTGCTCGGGTGTTGGCGTCGGCGGTGTTGACCGCTTAGAAGCACTTGCGGTGGACGATTCCAGGGCCGGACTCGTCGTACTCCTGCTTGGAGATCCACATCTGCTGGAAGGTGGACAGAGAGGCGAGGATGGAGCCACCGAT
>QKMV01004344.1:0-10304 GCA_003287335.1 Lednia tumana
TTTAGTTTTTCTGTATGTTTGTTCGCACTCTACAGGCCACACGCCTGAGCCAATTTCTATGAAATTTTCAGGAAACCTTCGTTTTCTCTGAACTTAGAACTGATAACTTTTTAAGCGCAATCCACGAAACAATTTTCCTGAAATTTGCATTTCAGTAATTTTTTCATAATTTTATTGACTTTTTCGCCAATTTAGTTGCGGTCTGTATGCCAAACGGCTGCGGCTATTTCCATAAAGCTGGCAGAATATCTTTGTGAGGTGTCAATTCGTATTTGTGATACAATATTGGGCGCAAACAGTTCAGTCGCTTTCTTGAAAATCTCGTTTTTTTTGGTAATTTTGGAAAAAACGGAACTTTGTCACACTCTCCAGGCCAAAGTTCTGTATTGTGTTTGGTGAAACTTTTCAATGGCGTGTAATATGTTTCAACAAAAATTGTATCTAATTTTGAGCATACTCTGATATTTTTGTCTCTTGAAATTAAATATTGTATAGGCTTTTTTAGTCACAATTTCCCGTTTCTTGCCTACACCATTTGAATGCGTGTTTCATAGCAACCAGTCACATTGTTGGAGAAAAAAGAACTGAGCGACTGGAAAAAAAGTCACTCGTCATTTACAGAGGCAGCAATCTTTTTGTAAAACATATTTTTTAAACGGTGTTCTCTTTTGAAGTTTTGTAAGAAATACTACGCTCATCCAGCAATGCGTTTATATAAAGCGTTACGGCGAAGTCCCCGTACTAAATTCTTAAGACTCATGTCTTCTGCCTGATTTCAGCAATAGTTTTAAAAAAAAAGTTAGTAAATGGGTTTCACTGCTGAGAACTTCTAACAAACAAACTGCCAAACAGTTGCGATGACCGGCAGTGGATGAAAAAAACGGCAGTGCGATGAAAAGGGCAGTTTGTTTGTTAGAAGTTCTCAGCAGTGAAACCCATTTACTAACAGTTTTTTTTTAAACATTTATCTTTCATCCATTTGAAATGTTCAGACTATTTTGCTTGCCGATAATCAGGTGGCATGTTGTTGTAATCACGTAGAAATGAAACATTGTTCTTACCTTGTTCAGCTGTTGGTGGTCGAAGCCCACGATGAGGAATAAGATTTGTATGCAGAGATTTTGGGTGTCATGGCCGTCCCCACAACGCATCGCAATGTCAACAGAGAGTCTCGAATGTGGCACGGTTTCCCGAAGACCAAGTAACTTCTCCGAAAACTGGTAAACAAGAGCATCGTAGCGGACAAGGGTTTCATTTCAGTGGCAGTACTCTCTAAAAGACAATTTTCATCTGGACTGGAATGCACCAAAGGGGTTTAAAATGACCTTCCAAAGCATATGATGCTGTATGTATTTAGACAAATTATGCCACATTTCGGTCAGCGCGCGTGGCGACTCGATCGACGCGAGAATAGCTCAGGAATGTGCGTAAAATGCGACACATACCTTCGGTTATCACTTGACTGTGGCTAAAATGAATAGACAACATTCAAAACGGCTTAATCCAGACAAAAAGGACTTCAAAAATTGTAACCCCATAAATAAACCATTACACACACGATTTTAATCGTCTCTAGCATGAATTTTTGAATGTGGTCTACATATGTCAGAGCCAAATTTTAATAGAATGGAGAAAAGATGAACGAATGTGTCATCAATCCTCATTTTCTGGACCTAAATTACTCCTAGGTGTTCAGGGCCGAAAAGTGACCTGTGTGATTTCTGATGGGAGATTTCGACTTGTACAACCAAGCTGAAAAATTACCCACGTGTTTAACCAATTTTGCCTCCTGCCTGTATGGGAGCAAAAAAAATATTTGTGTCTCTAAATTCCTTACTAATGACCATTCGGAAGTGACATTTGGAAGTGTAGGAGGTTACTGCACCTGTCAATAGGTTATCTGTGGAAACGCATTTCTATTTTTAAAATTTCAATAAAATAGAAGCCAAAAAACTGTTAGTAAATGGGTTTAACTGCTGAGAACTTCTAACAAACAAACTGCCAACGTTTCGCTAAATATACGGAAAGCTTGACAAGGATTAAACATTTAAAGCCAAATACATTATTCTGAATACTGAAACGTTGGCAGTTTGTTAGTTAGAAGTTCTCAGCCGTTAAACCCATTTACTAACAGCTCTTTTGAAAACTTGTGCTGAGATTAGGCAGAAGACATGAGTCTTAAGAATCTAAAAATTGAAGCCAAATTTAATTTTTTGTTTGTTTGTTTAACTTCAGAGTGTTTTCCTTTAGAGCTATCGACTATGGACATGAGCCAGGTAACACAACTTTGTCCAACGCTATGGAAAGGTTCGTCCCATCATAAGGTTCTCGAATTGGTACGATTGGTGAAATTTAAGGTGATGAATCCAACAGCGAAGAGAGGAAACACGGGCTGGTACGTAGTCTACCCCTGTCAAACATCACGAAGGAGACAGCCGCTTAAAGTCCCTTTCCAAGGACGGTAATTAGCTTCTGCGCAAGAAATTCATAATTTACGAATCAGTTACAAACTTCTTGCTGTTTCGGAAAAGGACTTTGGTCTAAAAAATTATAGAATGTTGCCTGTCTCCACTCAGTATGGGGTCACTAAACAGATCAGCCTTCAATCATTTCCGGTTCCGGGTTAAAAATTAACAAGCTGTTGGTATTGAATCTCTTGCACAAAAAAACCGTCTCACTTAGGTAAAACATTGAAAACATGAAGCAATTACCTTGTGAGGAAGATTAGCCGCTGCGAAAATTTTGATTAAAGGGTTCTTTATATTCGCCATGTACGCGACCGGGGCAAAGCTGAACATGGCTCGGATCTTGTCGTTGTACTCGGGCCTTTCCGACATCAACACGAAGAACTGGGTGGTGCCTTGCGAATGCCCGACGTAGAAAAGCTTCGGTTGTCCTGTGCGGTTCAGGATGTAGTCGATCACAGCTGGTATGTCAAACATTCCCAGCTCGTGCCAGCTGAAGTTCCAGAATGCTCGGGCACGTGAGTTCATGGTCACGTGTTTTCTGGAATACGTGTTCCCGCGGGAGTTTCCCATCCACACGTCGTATCCCAAATCAGCGAGGATGAAGCCTGGAAACGATGCAAACGTTTTACGCTCCATTTGCTGGGAGAGCATACTTTTCCGCCAGAGGCGATGGTGACAGTTAAGGTGGAGGGAGACCCAGGCTAAAACACACATCAGATTTGCAGTTCCTTTCAATTACTGCAGCTGAACTATAAGTGGCAGAATCACCAAACTTGGTTACCTCCAAGAGAATTCAGCTGGCTTTTTGAAAAGATGTTTTGGAAGTTTTTGTTGTTTTAACTTTTTTTAAAACCCGGTTTTAAGTGGAATTTTACCATTTTTTTCAACTTAAATCTGAGTTTTTTAAAAACTGATGAATATAAAAATTTTAAACACATTTTTTTAGAACGCCAGTTAGATTCTCGTAGAGGGAACCAAGTATGGTGGCCCTGATTTTTTTGATTTAGCTGCAGTAATTAAAACAAACTGAAAATCGGCAGGGTTTTCCCAGTTGGGTCTCTCCCGACCTTAACAGAGGGAGGTATAATTGGAGGCTCAGGCAGTCTAAACAGAGTCTACATGTGTGCAAGCAAAGTAATCAACTTAATAGGCTAGGCTATCGATTTTCCGTCTTTTGCAACGTTATTAGTAGTTTTAGAATACATATTTTGCTATTACTTTCTGTTGTATGTTGATGGTTTTGAGGGTTCAACGTTTTAAATGGCCACTATACATATTATAGAGAAGTGAAACAAAATCAGATTATATGGAAAGGTAACATGATATGTATTATCATATCTAAATAATGAAGATCGTTAAAGAACAGAAGAACAAGCTGTAAAAACGTATTTGGTCAAGAAATTAACCAATTTGTTCGAGGTAGAAGCGCAATTTCGACCGAAAGGCGGACATTTTTCGTTAAAAGTGCTGTTTCAAACGCAATTTTCTTCAACTTATGGTTCAAAATAGTGAAATGTTTACCAAAATGTGCCACTAACATGTCTCGTTAAAAAATGTGCTTGAATGTTAATTCAAATGTGTTTTTCTTTTGTTATGTTATTTAAATAGATGCCTCTGAACAGTTTCTTGTGATTAACTCAGATCAAGATATTTGACAAACTGCGTTTTGAAAACTAGCTCCGCTATTGGATATTGAAGGAAAAAACCAAACAGTCAAAATGGTATTAGAACCTGTGCAGTCTGCACCTGAAAATTCCTTAAAATTGTACTGAACGGATAGTTAGTGTTGGAAAAATATCTCAACGCGATATCTCTTTGAAGTCGGTCAGCTGAGCGTAAGAGTAACAGAAGCTAAATCTAAACGTCCGGACGTCCAATTTTCAGTCCCTGTCCAGCCAGATAAGTTGAAATTGATCTTAAAATAGGTAAGTCTCCTCAAGCCCAGATTGCATTCTATAAACTTCGTATGGACAAAATTGCTTCTGGGTCAATAATGTACATTTAATTTTCCTTTGTTTAATTTTTGACTTGGTTGTGCCACTTAAAAAATCAGAATTGGTCAGAATTCTAGCCGCTACTGAAAACGTAACGTGACGTCACATAACTGAGACCACCTGACACACCTATCTGATAAATAATCACGCCAATAGAAATGGCGGCTTGATACTGACACCCTGCCAATTGCAACAATTTCATGACGCACTTACCTACCGACGATAGTAAGTCGTTTTTGAGCCACCAATTAAACCCCGATTTTAGAAATGACAACTCGCGTACATAACAACGTGGAACAAAAAGTTCTTGCTGTTGAACCGTGAGCGGAACATAATAAAGGAATACAATTTGTAGAGGAGACTTCCATATGATCCGACAGTAGACGAAATGAGTGTCACTAAAAATTAATTAATTAACTCCAAGATGGTACCGAATCCTGTTTCGGGACCCAACAACACCCAATCTGCAGAACTGGCCGTGATTCCGTGCTGAAGTAACACCACTGGTTTGTTGGGGGCGGCGGGAGACTTGGGGCTGTACGGGATTCGGTGCAGTTCCAAGATGTATCCATCTTTGGTCTTCACCGTGTGGGTTTCCGCCGGATAGCCGTATTTCTTGATCAGCTCGGTCTGTAAAAACGTATCTGGGGGTAAAGTCAGTGGCGGATTGGGCCACCTGGCTGCCGGATACACCCTGGTGGCAGATTTGGAAGCATATTTGCAGGTAACTCGAATCATTGATTATGCACTGGCCCTGTGGCACTGTTCTATTGGCGTCAGTGAATGATAAGGGTGATAATGAGGTTAGTGATGAGCTTAACAGGAAAGAAGGGAAACCCGGTGCCGGTACGTAGCCTACTCCTGTCGGAAAGCATCAAGGGGACCACCGCTTAACGTCCCTTCCGAATTACCAGTCAAGTGCTCTACCGTTGAGCTAACTGGGCACATATTTAAAAAAAAAACTGTTAATAATTGGGTTAAACTGCTGGAAACTTATAACTTTTTTTTATGTAAACTAGTGCTGAAATTAGTCAGAAGGCATGAGTCTTAAACATTTAATGGGTACACATTCTTCTCGCCTCGCCGGGCTCTGTGCGGAGCGCCCGAGAGTCTTCGTACCTTACCCTACCCGGCTCATCCAAAGGACGGGTCGCTTGGCCTCTTCTATTCGGAGAGCCCTTAGCAAAGATCTTACTATATATTATACCCCTTTGGGTTACCCTTACATTCTCCTCGCCTTAGGAGTGTGCCTGGATGGTAGAGGACTCGACTGCTACTTGGGAGCTCCCGTGTTCGTATCTCTGATCGGATGCATCCTTTTTCCGCCCCTCTTTCCCTCTATCGTAGAGGTTGCCAAGAGGTTACGTGCTAGCTTCACAATAGAGTTTCCGGAAATCTGTGTGTGATATTTACGACAACATTGTGTAAATACGCGTAGCGTTGGGCTGCTCTGCTGCTACCCCGAACTCAAAATGGGCCACTCAGTAGACGATTCACCAACATGAAAGTCGCCCTGTTTTTTTAATAACTGTGCTTTTAGTTCCCGAGCACGTTTTAAGGCCCATCTACAACCAACATAGCCATAAGCATAACGTTAACTTAGCAGTAAGCACGACGTTTGGTGCATGCACTTAAGTAAAACTAGCTACAACAAACGTAAGATCTTAACATAGACATAACATAAAAATAAAGTTTGGCTGAGTCAAACCTTATGCTTATTTTACATAAGGAAAAAACCAAAGCCTAAACAACAATGGCTACCACCAGCTGACAATGACAGAACCAATATGTTTGGCTTAACATAACAGCATTAAGTTTTGATTGTGGACACCTTACATAACATAACAAAAATTCTTACGTTAATGCTTACGGCTATATTGGTCGTAGAAGGGCATTAACTATTAATATGTTCCAATACAATTTTAATCGTAAAAAA
The DNA here is from genome assembly GCA_003287335.1 of Lednia tumana. NCBI lineage: Eukaryota > Metazoa > Arthropoda > Insecta > Plecoptera > Nemouridae > Lednia > Lednia tumana. The sequence goes on from QKMV01004344.1 coordinate 6,399, forward strand.
ACAAATGCTGAAAGGAGCTGTAAGCCCCTCAACCAAAAAATTGGTTGCTATTTAGGAATTTAGAGGCCAAACTAATTTTTTTACTCCCATACAAGCTAGAGGAAAAATGGTGAAGATGTCATTTTTCAGCTGGGATGCTCCAGTCAAAATATCCCACAAGAAATCACACAGGGAACTGTCCAGCCTGAGCATCTAGGAGTAATTTGGCTCCAAATAATATTGGGGATTGATGATATATTCGTTCTATATAAAAATTAGCTCTGTAGTAATAGCTAGTTTATTTAAGCCAGAGTCAGGGGATAACCGAAGGAATGTGTCGTATTTTACGCACATTCCTGAGCTATTCTCGCGTCGATCAAGTCGCTGCGCGCGCTGACCGAAATCTCAAATATTTTTTTACAAATTCATGGAATCTATAAAAATATTTTTTGGAATGTCACTTCCAACTGATATGATGCATTCAAGTGTAAGTGAAAATTTAATTTTCAGTGGCTACATCCCCTTTCAACGCGTGCATCCCCGAGATGGGAAGAAATGTGGGCCAGAAATGTCCCTTGGGCAATCCCACGGAAACTGAGCGGAGGGTAATTTACGGCATGGGAGAGCCAGCAATCCAAAGAAATCCCAGTCCACTTACCGTGGTTGCAACGACGTCCAACCGAATATCTTGCGCGTGTGTGGAAAAAGCCGCGCCTGATAATGCGGCGATGAGAATGATTGCACATGCAACCAAAGGGATTGCTGTCAGTAACATGACTGCTGAACCGTACCTTCATACATGGATCAGGAAAGTGTTGTCATAGGATGAACTTGAAAGCCTTGCAGAGGTTGATTATTAATTATCGCGCAGATATTTATAGGTACCTTAGTTAGTTTGCTTCATATTTTTGTGCTATCAGTCGTTGGGGGGTTTTATGAAAGAAACTTGCCTTCAAAGGAAGGTGAGAACACGGACCTTGTTTGTTTGTTTTTTCGGTGATAATTTTAGATGTGATTTAGAGAATGTATTACGTGTGATTCATAAAAAAGGTCTGCCGGTATGAAATTTCTGATTAGAAATTAAATATGGGGTTGAGCTTGATATAATTAGCTGCAATTTTATAAGTTTTTGCAGCATACATTAGTAAGCCCTCATGGCTCACGAGGCCTTTGTACGGATAGCGGATAATTTGATCGGTCACTTTGTAACCTTTTGTAAGGGCCATTGCAACATGTCCGGTATTTTTTTCGACTAGAAAAAAAGAAATCCCAGAGTCAAGCAATACTGTGGATTCAATGCTTTTCTTTTGGCGTTAAAAATCCCATTGCCTCTGGAATGCTAGTGGTCTATTAATTATATTATAAACATTGGAATCTGATTGATTGTTGCTAAGGTGATTAATAAGCAGCCGGAAGATGTTTACCTTACTGGCTATGGTAAAATCGGCCCTAAGTATTTGTGATTTTGACAACAAGGTTGCATCTATTATTAGAATTATAATGAAATTCAGTGAATACACATGAATGCAAGATGTGAGTGGGTTGTTGCCCTAATCGAATGTTTTCACTAATTTGTTTTCTTACGATTATAACCTTGACTAACGTCAAACAAAGAATTTATAATCATCTGTGGAATTGCCGCTATAATTTACGACACAACGTTATAAACGTTAAAAGTTCTTGCCTTAAGTGATTTCGCTAGGTTTGAAATAGATTTCTTTCCCAAACGAGGGTTGGTAAGTTTGAAGTATTTCGACTCTTCAATTCGAATAGTTTTAAATTCCATACAAACTATAAAGCCAACAAAGTAACGTACACTTCTGGACACAGAAAACCGTCCCATCGAAATTTGTACAAGTCCCAATAAAGGTTTGTTTGAAATCAGTATAGGTAAGCCAGGTAGAGGCTGAGCATATGGCTCAGAAAGCCACGTGCTTAGGGAAGCTGCCTTATGAGGGCAAACCAATGTTCTTATCAGTGGGGTTTCAACAAATCATATCAACCGTGCATACCGAATATTTGTTTACTCTCGTATCACATTTTTTCACGATGGCAACAGAACCAGACTGGCAAAGCAATAGAACTGGATGTTCGTATTTCCCATTCAGCCATTCCCGACAGGAAAATGCAGTTATTTCCTAAAGAATCCCTGAATCATTAAAACATGTTTGAGATTTAAAAACGAAAGTTTTCGTCACACGTCTGTTCCATCATAGCATTCATTATTCGCAAAGAAGTTCATTTTTACTGCGCGATTTCATTCCTTCTAGTCATCCGAAGACCCTTGCTGTAACTACACTCATTAATTACTATTGATAATAATTGTTGAAAAACATTTACCTTCTATTGGACAATCAAGGCAAATACTTCGACGGTAAAATACTCATAATGACAATCCTTTGATTTCCCTTGCTGCTTCGTAATGATCGATATCGTTCATCATCTAATCTCCCGTACTTATTTTATATCTGACCCACCAGAACGAGTTAACCTACAGCCATCAAAAAGGTCGCGTCTTTGGAACAAGCCACCAGCTTGATTCAGACATAACAGAAGCAATTAAATAAAGAGTAAGTTTAACCCCCGACTGTGGAAACCAACTTTTTCCAAAAAACTGTAAAAGTGATGACATAAACGTGTTTGTTGTAAAGAGAAAACGCAGGAAGTTTTCGTATTATTTCTGCATCTCCAAAATTACGATTTATAGGCCAGTGGGGCCTGAAATTGTGTGGAAAACTCGCGGAAAACATATTCGTTAGCTTGGTCGATCCTCATTTCACAGGGCAGGCATCAACTGATAAGGAAAACTGGTTTATCATTACGAGGTTTAGGCCTACAAAGCACATGGCATACAGAATATTTAGTAGCCGGCTGACCTACATTATTTTCAAACAAACCTTCATTGGGACTTGTAAATATTTTGAGTGGACGGTTTTCTGTGTCCAGGATACAAGAAAATTTCCTGGCGAATCTTCATGCGCTAAATATAATTTTAAAACCAGACCTTTTTAACACCCGTCCAATTTTTACTCGGGTAAATGTTTAATCGATACGACCAAAATTGACGACGCTAGAGCCAAAAAACTGAGAAATTTCTCTATTTTACTCCCACGGCCAATGCTAGTTCACTTGGCCGAAATTCCAGACAAAATTTTCGTTTCTCTGCAGCTGGACATCGGCGACGCCTGCGCGAAGTCATCGCCGGGCCTCACCGAGCATCCACCTACGATGCGTCGTCCGAGAAGGTCGAGGCAACTTAAATCACGTACTAAAACGTAAGGAAATGGAGTGAAATCTCAATTTTTTGCATGCGGCGATGCGCTCATGAATCTCGCGTTTGGTTGCTTTGTTTTTTAATGCTGGAAACTATTTTTTGACGGTCCCCAATGTCATCTCGTGCTGGGAGTGGGACTGATGTCACCCATTGCCAAACATCCGACGCCACGATTTGTACAGCACACGTGAGACCTTGGCTAGCGAGCTAATTGCGTCAACAGGTAGACGTTGGGTTTCAGAAATGCCCGTGAAGGGTTTAATGGGTAGCCCGATCAGGGCAATTACCATTTCTACCCTGCATTCAAATGGCAACCAATTTGTATTTCGTTTTTTGTTCGGTCAGTTGGATGGTAAGCGTAGAACTGCATTATTTTGGAAGCTACAAGTCAAATGCGTATCATGGCAGCTGAAAATTACTCATAATTAACGCTGAGAAATGTTTGTTAGTCAGTCAGTGTGTCCCGCGGAAGCTTTTTCGATCAAAACTAAGGAAAAAAAGTCGTCCTCGAAACAGTTAGAAATGTTAGTCAAACAACTTCAAGTCCATTACTTTTTTGAGACTCATATCTCCTGCCTAATTTCAGCACTATAGTTTAAAAAAAAACTGTTAATAACTGGGTTAAAATGCTGAAAACTTAACTGAAACTAAAC